>CM074282.1:18523189-18535689 GCA_037194245.1 Opsariichthys bidens | reverse complement strand
GTAGGGTTAGGGTTAGGTTAGGGTTAGGGTTAGTGTTAGGGTTATGAATAGGGTTAGGGTTATGGTTAGGGTTAAGGATAGGGTTAAGGTTAGTGTTATGGTTAGGGTTAGGTTTAGGGTTGGGTTCGGGTTAGGGTTAGTGTTAGGGTTTTGAATAGGGTTAGGGTTATGGTAAGGGTTAAGGATAGGGTTAAGGTTAGGGTTATGGTTAGGGTTAGGTTTAGGGTTGGATTCGGGTTAGGGTTAGGGTTAGGGTTATGGTTAGGGTTAGGAATATGGTTAGGGTTAGGGTTAGTGTTATGTTAGGTTTAGGGTTGGGTTCTGGTTAGGGTTAGGGTTAGGGTTATGGTTAGGGTTAGGAATATGGTTAGGGTTAGGGTTAGGGTTAGGGTTATGGTTATGGTTAGGATTTTGTTTAGGGTTAGGGTTAGGGTTAGAGTTATAGTCAGGTTTTGGTTAGGATTATGGTTAGGGTTAGGTTGGATACGGTTAGGGTTAGGGTTAGATATATAGATGTGTTCAAATGATAAGGTTAGGGTAGGGTTAGTGTTAGGGTTAGGGTTAGGGTTTAGGGGTTAGGTTAGGGTTATGGTTAGGGTAAGGGTAGAGTTAGGTTACGGTAGGGTTAGGGTTAGGGTAGGGTTAGGGTTAGTGTAAGGGTTATGAATAGGTTAGGTTAAGGCTAGGGTTAGGGTTAGGGTTAGGGTTATGGTTATGGTTAGCGTTAGGATTATGGTTAGGGTTAGCGTTAGGGTTAGTGTTATGTTAGGATTAGGTTAAGGTTAGGGTTAGGGTTAGATATGTAGATTTGTTCAAATGATAGGTTTAGGTTTAGGGTTAGGGTTAGGGTAGGGTTAGGGTAAGGTTAAAGTTATGTTAGGGTTAGGGTTAGGGTTTGGTTAGAGTTAGGGTACGGTTAGGGTAAGGTTAGGGTTATGGTTATGGTTAGGGTTATGGTTAGGGTTAGAGTTAGGGTAGGGTTAGGGTTTTTGGTTAGGGTTAGGGTTATGGTTAGGGTTAGGGTTAGGGTTAGGGTTAGAGTTAGGGTTAGGGTTAGGGTTAGGGTTAGGGTTAAGGATAGGGTTAAGGTTAGGGTTATGGTTAGGGTTAGGTTTAGGGTTGGGTTAGGTTAGTTAGTGTTAGGGTTGGGTTCGGGTTAGGGTTAGTGTTAGGGTTATGAATAGGGTTAGGGTTAGGGTTAGGGTTAGGGTTGTGGTTATGGTTAGGGTTAGGGTTAGGGTTGTGGTTATGGTTAGGGTTAGGGTTAGGGTTAGGGTTAGAGTTAGGGTTAGGGTTGTGTTAGGGTTAGGTTTATGGTTAGGGTTAGGGTTGGTTAGGGTTAGGGTTTTGGTTAGGGTTAGGGTTAGAGTTAGAGTTAAGGTTAGGGTTAGGGTTATGGTTAGGTTAGGGTTAGAGTTAGGGTAGGGTTTGGGTTAGGGTTATGGTTATGGTTATGGTTATGGTTATGGTTAGGTTTAGGGTTAAGGTTTGGTAGGGTTAGGGTTATGGTTAGGGTTAGATATATAGATTTGTTAAAATGATAGGGTTAGGGTTACGGTTTTGGTTAGGGTCAGGGTCAGGGTTAGGGTTAGGGTTAGAGTTAGGGTTATGGTTAGGGTTAGGGTTAGGGTTTGGGTTAGGTTAGGCTTAGGGTTAGAGTTAGATATATAGTTGTGTTCAAATGATAGGATTAGGGTTAGGGTTAGGGTTAGGGTTAGGGCTAGGGTTAGAGTTAGTGTAGGGTTAGGGTTAGGTAAGGGTTAGGGTTAGGGTTAGGGTTATGGTTAGGGTTAGGGATACGAATAGGGTTAGGGTTATGGTTAGGGTTAAGGATAGGGTTAAGGTTAAGGTTATGGTTATGGTTAGGGTTAGGGTTAGGGTTAGGGTTTTGGTTAGGGTTAGGGTTAGGATTATGGTTGGGGTTAGGGTTAGTGTTATGTTAGGATTAGGGTTAAGGTTAGGGTTAGGGTTAGATATATAGATGTGTTCAAATGATAGCGTTAGGGTTAGGGTAATGGTTTTGGTTAGGGTTAGGGTTAGGGTTAGAGTTAGGGTTAGGGTTAGGGTTAGGGTTAGGGTTAGAGTTAGGTTTAGGTTTAAGGTTAGGTTAGGTTAGGGTTAGGGTTATGGTTAGGGTTAGGCTTGGTTAGGGTTAGGTTTAGGGTTAGGGTTAGGGTTATGTTTAGGGTTAAAGTTAGTGTAGGGTTAGGATTTTGGTTAGGGTTATGGTTAGGGTTCGTTAGGGTTAAGGTTAGGGTTATGGTTAGGGTTCGTTAGGGTTAAGGTTAGGTTTAGACATATAGATGTGCTCAAATGATAGGGTTAGGGTTAGGGTTAGGGTTTGGTTTAGGGTTTTGGGTTAAGTTAGGGTCAGGGTTGGGGTTAGATATATAGATATGTTCAAATGATAGGGTTAGGGTTTTGGTTAGGGTTAGGGTTAGGGTTAGGGTTAGGGTAGGGTTAGGGTTTTGGTTAGGGTAGGTTTAGGCTTAGTGTTAGGGTTATTATTAGGGTTAGGGTTAGGTTAGGTTAGTTTAGGTTAGGGTAGGGTTAGGGTTAGGGTTAGGGTTAGAGTTAGGGTAGGGTTAGGGTTAGGGTTAGGGTTAGGGTTATGGTTAGGGTTAGGGATAGGGTTATGATCTGGGTTAAGGTTAGGTAGGGTTAGGGTTAGATATATAGATTTGTTCAAATGATAGGGTTAGGGTTAGGGTTAGGGTTTTGGTTAGGGTTAGGGTTAGGGTTAGGGTTTGAGTTAGGGTTAGGGTTAGGGTTAATGTTAGAGTTAGGTTAGGGTTAGGGTTTTTGTTAGGGTTATGGTTAGGGTTAGGGTTCGAGTTAGGGTTAGGGTTAAGGTTAGGGTTAGGGTTAGGGTTATGGTTAGGGTTAGGGTTAGGGTAGTGTTAGGTTACGGTAGGGTTAGGTTAGGGTAGGGTTAGGGTTAGTGTTAGGGTTATGAATAGGGTTAGGGTTAGGGTTAGGGTTAGGTTAGGGTTATGGTTAGGGTTAGGGTTAGGATTATGGTTGGGGTTAGAGTTAGTGTTATGTTAGGATTAGGGTTAAGGTTAGGGTTAGGGTTAGATATATAGATGTGTTCAAATGATAGCGTTAGGGTTAGGGTAATGGTTTTGGTTAGGGTTAGGGTTAGGGTTAGAGTTAGAGTTAGGGTTAGGTTAGGGTTAGGGTTAGAGTAAGGTTTAGGTTTAAGGTTAGGTTAGGTTAGGGTTAGGGTTATGGTTAGGGTTAGGCTTGGTTAGGGTTAGGTTTAGGGTTAGGGTTATGTTTAGGGTTAAAGTTAGTGTAGGGTTAGGATTTTGGTTAGGGTTATGGTTAGGGTTCGTTAGGGTTAAGGTTAGGGTTATGGTTAGGTTCGTTAGGGTTAAGGTTAGGTTTAGACATATAGATGTGCTCAAATGATAGGGTTAGGGTTAGGGTTAGGGTTTGGTTTAGGGTTTTGGGTTAAGTTAGGGTCAGGGTTGGGGTTAGATATATAGATATGTTCAAATGATAGGGTTAGGGTTTTGGTTAGGGTTAGGGTTAGGGTAGGGTTAGGGTTTTGGTTAGGGTAGGTTTAGGCTTAATGTTAGGGTTATGATTAGGGTTAGGGTTAGGTTAGGTTAGTTTAGGTTAGGGTAGGGTTAGGGTTAGGGTTAGGGTTAGAGTTAGGGTAGGGTTAGGGTTAGGGTAGGGTTAGGGTTAGGGTTAGGGTTATGGTTAGGGTTAGGGTTAGGGTTATGATCTGGGTTAAGGTTAGGGAAGGGTTAGGGTTAGATATGTAGATTTGTTCAAATGATAGGGTTAGGGTTAGGGTTAGGTTAGGGTTTTGGTTAGGGTTAGGGTTAGGGTTAGGGTTTGAGTTAGGGTTAGGGTTAGGGTTAATGTTAGAGTTAGGTTAGGGTTAGGGTTTTTGTTAGGGTTATGGTTAGGGTTAGGGTTCGAGTTAGGGTTAGGGTTAAGGTTAGGGTTAGGGTTAGGGTTATGAATAGGGTTAGGGTTATGGTTAGGGTTAAGGATAGTGTTAAGACCCCAAGATATTTTGTCTGTTTTCATCTGTCTGTCTATTCTCTCTTTCCATGTGTGTAGATGTGTTTTTTGTTACAGGAGGGTGTGGCCTTCAATTGAAAGTTCTGATGGGTCCAGCGAATACCCGACACACGTATAAAAGGAACGCCCCAAACACCTATTCGATGCCATGTGCCTCGTTGACTTTGTGCTTCCGCCATCGTTCTTCGCAAAATTCGATTATTGTTCGTTTCGTCATTGTTGGTTTGAGAGTGTCGTGTCAGAGAGATAGTGAGTGTTTAGTAAAATTGTGATTGTTTGTTTATTGTTAATTCTGACTTCCTGGTTACTGGATCCTTGCCTGTTATACGACGCCGACTTGAATGCTGAATTTGATATTGTTCGCTGTACAAAAATTTTGTAAATATTTATTTTTTTTCACTTTAAGGGAGGTAGGGGGTGTGACGCCATTTTATTTGATATTATTTTCAATGTTTATGATTGTAGGGAGGTAGGTAAGTTAAGTTGTATTTTGTTTTCTTTATTTTCCTTCGAGGTTATTTAGTTTCAAAAATAGAGATTGTTTTATTTGTTGTTTTGGCCTTGTCTGCCCCTGACGTTATCCCCTTTTTGTTATTGTAAATAAAGAACGCATTATTTGAAATCTCTCTGATATTGAGACTCGCCTTTTTTTCTGTTACGGCTGAACCCCTAGCAGTCGTAACAGAAATTGGGGGCTCGTCATAAAACTTTCTATTTGCAAACATTGGATTACCGTCGTTGCGTGTATATAAATACATAACTAATAAAATTTGCTTTGTAGGTGATAGTTTGGCTGGTGGTTTTCACTTTAAGGAGGAGGGAATTCGGAATGTCTTCTAAATTTGATCTACAAAAATTTGCTGTTCACCCTACATCTGAACAATTGGAGATCTGCCGCAAAGATGACCTGTTTTCAGTTGCGGAATTATATCACATTACAGTCCCTCGTGGTGCAGTGAAGCGTGAGCTTAAGGAGGTAATTTATAAACATTTGGTGGAGCACGGAGTTTTGCTGGAAGAGGGTGAGGCGGCGGGTGTTGCATTTCAGTTGCCGGTTTCCTTGGGTGAGGGTGAACAACCCAAATCTGAGGAACTGGCCAGCATAGATCCCGTCGATCTACCTTCTCCACGAGATCCTTTGCTGGCGATCAGATTGAAAGAGTTGGAGGTGGAGCTGGGCAGGCAGAGATACGAGAGTCAGCTGTTGCATCTACGCACAGTTGAACTCGAAAGCAAGCGTGATATCAAGCTCAAGGAGCTGGAGATTCAGCTCAAAACTAGACCACCTGTCCACCCCTCAGCTGCTGATGCGCCTGACGTGAGCGTGCCTGTGTCGTCGCCCACCAATGTTTCCACTCCAAGCCTTATTCCTGTACCTCGAGGCACCCCACAAGTAAGTCAACCAGAATTTGATATTAGTCGTCAAATTGCACTAGTCCCGCTGTTCCGTGAAAGTGAGGTTGACACTTATTTCACTGTGTTTGAGCGTATCGCCGCTACGTTAAAATGGCCGCGGAATGTTTGGCCATTATTGTTACAGTGTAAACTCGTTGGTAAAGCCCAAGAAGTCTGTTCAGCGCTGACGCTTGAACAGAGTTTGGATTATGATGTGATGAAGAATGCCGTGTTGCGCGCTTACGAGTTAGTTCCTGAAGCTTACCGGCAAAAGTTTCGTAATCTTGTGAAAACCCCTAGTCAAACGTTTGTGGAGTTTGCAAGAGACAAAGCAAATTTATTTGATAAATGGTGTGCCGCTAACAAAGTAGTCACGTTTGAGCAGCTCAAAGAGCTAATATTGTTGGAAGAGTTTAAGAATTGCTTATCTGAGAAAATCGTGGTTTACTTAAATGAGCAAAAAGTGTCCTCTCTTTCCGAGGCTGCAGTTTTTTCAGATGAGTTTGTATTGACGCACAGAGTAGTGTTTTCACCCACGAAGCGCAATTTCTCTGATCGAACTCGTAATTCTAAGGATACCATAGTGGTACCCAAGAATATTTCAAATGCTGAAAGTAGTGAAAACCGTGAATGTTTTTACTGTCATGAGATAGGACATCTCATTGCCAATTGCCCCGCTTTGAAGCGTAAAGCTGGAAAAAAAGGGAACACTTTTAAAAGTGTTGCGTTAGTTGAGCGACCTGTTTTTTGTCCTGAGCTGGTATCTGTAGATACACCCGTTGTATCTGCTTTTGAGCCATTTATTTTTGATGGCGGTTGTGTCGCTTAACAAAACAGATTCTGAAACAAAATGTATTCGTATGCTCCGTGATACTGGAGCTGCGCAATCCTTTATTTTAGAGAGTGTGTTGCCATTTTCGGAACAGTCAAGCTGTTTTTCCAGTGTGTTAGTGCAAGGTATTGATCTCACTGTAGTTAAAGTTCCTTTGCACAATGTCTATTTGCGCTCTGGAATTATTTCAGGGACGGTTAAGCTGGCAGTTCGTTCTGAGTTACCTGTTAAAGGTGTGTCGCTCATTCTAGGAAATGATCTGGCAGGTGACAAAGTTTTCTGTTTACCAGAAGTGATAAATGTTCCTGATGTGTATGATGAAGATGCATTACAAGAGGAGTTTCCTGACGTGTTTAGTACATGTGTGGTGACACGAGCTCAAGCTCATAAATTGAAAGATACTGTTGATCTGTCAAAAACCTTTTTGTGCGCTGACAATTCTTCTGAGTCGGAAGAAAAAGTTGAGTTGAAAATGTGTGCACTTCCAGATGTTGATTTCCCATTTGGAAAAACCACTTTAATTGAGGCACAGAGTGCCGATCAAACTTTGTGTCACTGTGTTGCAGCTGCTATCGAGTCGACTGTTTTGCCAGAGCATCCTGTGGCCTACTTCTTTGAAGACGGCGTTCTTATGCGTAAGTGGTCTCCAAGTCATATCAAAGATGACTGGGGCACTGTTTTTCAAGTTGTTGTTCCAAAACCCTTTCGAAAGCAAGTATTGAGTGTCGCACATGATCATGATCTTTCTGGTCATGTAGGTGTTCGCAAGACTTACGACAATCTGTTGAAACATTTCTTTTGGCCTTCGATGAAATCCGATGTTTCCAAATTCTGTAAATCTTGTCACGCATGTCAATTATCCGGCAAGCCCAATCAAGTCATTCCTCCAGCCCCACTGAAGCCGATACCAGTGCTTGGCGAACCATTTGAGCGAATCTTGATTGATTGTGTTGGGCCGTTACCCAAAACAAAATCTGGAAATTCCTATTTGTTAACGTTGATGTGTGCGTCGACCAGGTATCCTGAAGCAATACCACTTCGTTCACTTAAAGCTCATGCTATCGTCAAAGCCATCATTAAATTCTGTACTACTTTTGGCGTGCCGAAATGCATCCAGTCCGACCAAGGAACTAACTTTATGTCCAACGTGTTTGCCAGAGTAGTAAAAAAACTAAACATCAAACATCAAGTATCTAGCGCCTATCATCCTCAATCGCAAGGTGCCATTGAGCGTTTTCATCAAACTCTCAAGTCCATGCTTCGAACTTTTTGCGTTGAACAACAGAAGGAATGGGATGAAGAGATCCCGCTCTTGTTGTTTGCAATTCGTACCACAACCCAAGCTTCCCTTGGTTTCAGTCCGTCTGAATTGATCTTTGGACACACAGTGCGTGGTCCATTGAAGATTTTACAAGAACAAATTCTTTCTTCCAACCGTTCGCCTCCCTCTACGAACGTTCTAGATTACGTTAGTTCATTTCGTGAACGGCTGCATAAACTCTGGAAACTGGCAAACCGTTCGCTTGATTCAGCGCAAGACCGAATGAAAACTCGATATGATCAAAAAGCTGTACAACGTAGTTTTCAAATTGGAGATAAAGTTCTCATTTTACTTCCTGTGCCTGGTTCAGTGCTTCGAGCTAAGTTTACTGGACCCTATGATATTAAAGAGAAATTAAGTGATACCGATTATGTAGTTGACACTCCTGATCGTAAGAGAAAGTCACGCGTCTGTCATATTAATATGCTGAAGGCATATGTAACCCGCTCTAACTCTGAGATTAAAACCCCTGTTGTTACTGTCGCCCCAGTGAACGTTTCACTATCAGAGTATTCGCCAGAAGTTGATGGTTTGAAAATGAATAGTGCCACATTCTCAACCGCTCGCCTACCCAACTCAGAAACCCTGCTCAACTTGTCAACAAAATTGTCACACTTATCTATGTCTGCCCAGGACGACATACAAAATTTGGTTAAAAGGTATCCTACTTTGTTTAGTGACTATCCTACCACTACACATATGATTAAACACGACATTGATGTTGGTTCACACGCACCTGTGAAACAGAATGCTTATCGTGTTAATCCGCTTAAGAGAGACATAATGAGGCAAGAAACTCAGTATTTACTTGAAAACAACTTAGCAGTCCCTAGTTCTAGTCCATGGTGTTCACCATGTCTTCTCGTTCCTAAACCAGATGGTACTTCAAGGTTCTGTACAGATTACAGAAAAGTTAATGCGTTAACTAAGGCCGATTCATTTCCCCTTCCACGTATGGAAGACTGTGTAGACCGTGTGGGTAATGCTAAATTCGTAACTAAACTTGATCTGCTAAAAGGTTATTGGCAGGTGCCGCTCACAGAACGGGCATCCGAAATATCTGCCTTTGCCACCTCTGACGTGTTCCTACAATACCGGGTTATGCCCTTTGGCCTTCGAAACGCTGGAGCTACGTTTCAGCGATTGATGTCTATTGTGTTATCCAATGTGTCTAATTGTGAAGCATATTTAGACGATGTTGTGTGTTATGCTAACACTTGGGAAGGCCATCTTAAAACTTTAGATGAAGTCTTCAAACGTCTTAGAGATGCTAATCTTACTTTGAATCTAGCGAAGTGTGAATTTGGTTGCGCTACAGTCACATACTTGGGTAAGGAAGTCGGTAGTGGTCATGTTCGCCCTCTGAACTCAAAAGTTCAGGCTATCCTTGATTTTCCAGTCCCTAAGACGAGAAGAGAGCTTCGTCGTTTTCTGGGAATGACTGGATATTATCGATGTTTTTGTAAGAATTTTTCCGACGTTGCTAGCCCTCTCACAGGCTTACTGCGTAAAGCAGTCTCATTCAAGTGGACTTCTGAATGTCAGTCTGCTTTTAACGCTCTGAAAACTTTGCTCTGTAGTACTCCGGTACTTGTTGCACCCCGTTTTGAAAAGCTGTTTCTGTTAGAAGTTGATGCTAGTGGTTCTGGTGTTGGTGCTGTTTTATTGCAGACTGGTGAAGATGGTTTGAATCATCCAGTCAGTTTCTTTTCAAAAAAGTTCCTTAAACATCAAATGAGCTACAGTACTATAGAGAAAGAAGCCCTAGCATTGATTCTCTCCTTACAGCATTTCGAAGTGTATATTGGTTCGAGTGTACAGCCTGTTACGGTCTTTACTGATCATAATCCTCTTATATTTCTTCAACAAATGTCTAATGCCAATCATCGTTTAATGCGATGGTCCCTAATTTGTCAAAGTTACAACTTGATAATCTGCCATAAAAAAGGTATTGAAAACGTCATTGCTGACTCTTTATCCCGTGTCAACCAGTAAAACATTACATGTTTTATTTTTGTGGGTGGGGGTGTTAAGACCCCAAGATATTTTGTCTGTTTTCATCTGTCTGTCTATTCTCTCTTTCCATGTGTGTAGATGTGTTTTTTGTTACAGGAGGGTGTGGCCTTCAATTGAAAGTTCTGATGGGTCCAGCGAATAACCCGACACACGTATAAAAGGAACGCCCCAAACACCTATTCGATGCCATGTGCCTCGTTGACTTTGTGCTTCCGCCATCGTTCTTCGCAAAATTCGATTATTGTTCGTTTCGTCATTGTTGGTTTGAGAGTGTCGTGTCAGAGAGATAGTGAGTGTTTAGTAAAATTGTGATTGTTTGTTTATTGTTAATTCTGACTTCCTGGTTACTGGATCCTTGCCTGTTATACGACGCCGACTTGAATGCTGAATTTGATATTGTTCGCTGTACAAAAATTTTGTAAATATTTATTTTTTTTCACTTTAAGGGAGGTAGGGGGTGTGACGCCATTTTATTTGATATTATTTTCAATGTTTATGATTGTAGGGAGGTAGGTAAGTTAAGTTGTATTTTGTTTTCTTTATTTTCCTTCGAGGTTATTTAGTTTCAAAAATAGAGATTGTTTTATTTGTTGTTTTGGCCTTGTCTGCCCCTGACGTTATCCCCTTTTTGTTATTGTAAATAAAGAACGCATTATTTGAAATCTCTCTGATATTGAGACTCGCCTTTTTTTCTGTTACGGCTGAACCCCTAGCAGTCGTAACAATAGGGTTAAGGTTAGGGTTATGGTTAGGGTTATGAATAGGGATAGGGTTAGGATTATGGTTAGGGTTAGGGTTATGGTTAGGGTTAGGGTTAGGGTTAGGGTTAGGGTTATGGTTAGGGTTAGGGTTAGGATTATGGTTAGGGTTAGGGTTAGGGTTAGTGTTATGTTAGGATTAGGGTTAAGGTTAGGGTTAGGGTTAGATATATAGATTTGTTCAAATGATAGGGTTAGGGTTAGGGTAATGGTTTTGGTTAGGGTTAGGGTTAGGGTTAGGGTTAGAGTTACGGTTAGGGTTTTGGTCAGGGTTAGGGTTAGGGTTAGGGTTAGGGTTAGGGTTAGAGTTACGGTTAGGGTTTTGGTCAGGGTTAGGGTTAGGGTTAGGGTTAGGGTTAGGGTTAGAGTTAGGTTTAGGTTTAAGGTTAGGTTAGGGTTAGGGTTAGATATATAGATGTGTTCAAATGGGTTAGGGTTAGGGTTAGGGTTTTGGTTAGGGTTATGGTTAGGGTTAGGGTTAGAGTTAGGGTTAGGGTTAAGGTTAGGGTTAGGGTTAGGGTTATGGTTAGGCTTCGTTAGAGTTAGGGTTAGGGTTAGGGTTGGTTAGGCTTAGGGTTAGGGTTGGTTAGGGTTAGGGTTAGCCTTAGGGTAGGGTTAGGAATAGGGGTAGGGTTAGGGTTTTGGTTAGGGTTAGGGTTAGGGTTAGGGTTAGCCTTAGGGTAGGGTTAGGATTAGGGGTAGGGTTAGGGTTTTGGTTAGGGTTAGGGTTAGAGTTAGGGTTAGGGTTGTGTTAGGGTTATGGTTCAAAGAATTCAAAACTAGAAGTTTTTCGGATTTCATGGAGAGAGAAAATGATGGAGTACAGAAAGGCTGTAAAAACCGCTAAATCTGCTTATTTTTCAATTCTTTTAGAAGAAAATAAACACAACCCTAAGTATTTATTTAATACAGTGGCTAAAGTAACAAGAAACACAGCCTCAACTTCTGATGTTTCCAAACAGCACAGCAGTAATGACTTTATGAACTTCTTTACTTGCAAGATTGACAACATTCGAGAGAAAATTTTAGCCATGCAACTGTCTACTACAGTATCACATCAGACAGTGGGTTGTTGTATCCCTGAGGAAAAATTCCATTCATTCGCTGCTATAGGAAAGGAAGAATTGTCTAAACTTGTTAAATCATCAAAATCTACAACATGTATGTTAGACCCTATACCGACTAAGCTATTGAAAGAGATGCTTCCAGAGGTCATAGATCCTCTTCTTAAGATCATTAATTCATCTTTATCACTAGGTTACGGACCAAAAAATTTTAAGCAGGCTATTATCAAACCTCTTATTAAAAACCACAACTTGATCCTGGTGAATTAGTCAATTACAGACCGATTTCCAATCTACCTTTTCTGTCAAAAATACTCGAAAAGGCAGTATCATCTCAGCTTAGTTCCTACTTGGAAAGAAATGGTATCTGTGAGGATTTCCAGTCAGGATTTAGACCGTACCATAGTACTGAGACTGCTCTCATTAGAGTTACAAACGATTTGCTCTTATCATTAGATCATGATTGTATCTCTCTATTAGTGTTACTAGACCTCAGTGCTGCTTTTGACACAATCGACCACATATATTCTTTTGAATAGACTAGAAAATTATGCTGGAATTAGTGGAATTGCATTGGCATGGTTCAAATCATACTTATCTGACCGTTATCAGTTTGTAGTAGTAAACGAAGAGATGTCATTTCGATCACAAGTTAAATATGGAGTACCACAAGGCTCAGTTCTAGGACCGTTGCTTTTCACTCTGTACATGCTACCCTTGGGAGATGTCATTAGGAAGCATGGCATTAGCTTTCACTGTTACGCTGATGATACTCAGCTCTATATTTCCTCGCGCCCTGACGAAACCTACCAATTCTCAAAATTAACAGAATGCGTAGCTGATATAAAAAATTGGATGACTAGTAATTTCCTTCTACTAAATTCAGAAAAAACAGAGATTCTAATTATTGGACCAAAAACTTCAGCACATAAAAACCTAGAATACTGTCTAACACTTGATGGCTGCTCTGTTAAGTCGTCTTCGTCAGTTAGGAACCTGGGTGTGCTCTTTGATACCAATCTTTCATTTGAAAGCCACATTTCTAGCATATGTAAAACCGCATTCTGCCATCT
>CM074282.1:18515689-18518189 GCA_037194245.1 Opsariichthys bidens | reverse complement strand
CTCATTAGAGTTACAAACGATTTGCTCTTATCATTAGATCATGATTGTATCTCTCTATTAGTGTTACTAGACCTCAGTGCTGCTTTTGACACAATCGACCACAATATTCTTTTGAATAGACTAGAAAATTATGCTGGAATTAGTGGAATTGCATTGGCATGGTTCAAATCATACTTATCTGACCGTTATCAGTTTGTAGTAGTAAACGAAGAGATGTCATTTCGATCACAAGTTAAATATGGAGTACCACAAGGCTCAGTTCTAGGACCGTTGCTTTTCACTCTGTACATGCTACCCTTGGGAGATGTCATTAGGAAGCATGGCATTAGCTTTCACTGTTACGCTGATGATACTCAGCTCTATATTTCCTCGCGCCCTGACGAAACCTACCAATTCTCAAAATTAACAGAATGCGTAGCTGATATAAAAAATTGGATGACTAGTAATTTCCTTCTACTAAATTCAGAAAAACAGAGATTCTAATTATTGGACCAAAAACTTCAGCACATAAAAACCTAGAATACTGTCTAACACTTGATGGCTGCTCTGTTAAGTCGTCTTCGTCAGTTAGGAACCTGGGTGTGCTCTTTGATACCAATCTTTCATTTGAAAGCCACATTTCTAGCATATGTAAAACCGCATTCTGCCATCTTAAAAATATATCTAAATTGCGACATATACTCTCAATGACAAATGCGGAACAGCTAGTTCATGCGTTTATGACCTCGAGACTAGATTACTGTAACGCTCTATTGGGTGGTTGCCCTGCTCGCGTGATAAACAAATTACAGCTGGTCCAAAACGCAGCTGCTAGAGTCCTTACTAGAACCAGGAAATATGAACATATTAGCCCGGTTCTGTCCAAAACTGCACTGGCTCCCTATTAAACATCGTATAGATTTTAAAGTCTTGCTAATTACTTACAAAGCACTAAATGGCTTAGCTCCCCAGTACCTGAGTGAGCTCTAATGCATTATAGTCCTTCGCGTCTATTACGATCTCAGAATTCTGGCCAGTTGTTAATACCTAGAATATCAAAATCAACCGCAGGCGGTAGATCCTTTTCCTATTTGGCACCTAAACTCTGGAACAATCTTCCTAGCATTGTTCGGGAAGCAGACACACTCTGTCAGTTTAAATCTAGACTAAAAACGCATCTATTTAACCTGGCATACACATGACGCACTATAAACTTTTGTCTTCATATCCGTTAAAGGATTGTCGGACGGGGAACCTGTGCCTGTGTGCGGCAGCAATGTGGCCCTGTGGTGTCGGCGGAGACTGTGTTAACTAGCTCATCCTTTGTTAAGACCTTACCGACTCATCAGCCAGTGGCATATCCCAACAAACCGTCCCATACCGGCGTGATCAAAAAGATCTTAAACTAGATGGAACTAGATTAAATATTTTGACTTTTGCGATTCCAAATCGGTTTAATGACCCGTAACTCTGCCTGAGTATCGGACAAGTGTTCACTGTTGGCCAGAGGAGAACTGGCCCCCCGACTAAGGCTGGTTTCTCCCGAGGTTTTTCTCTCCATTTGTTGGAGTTTTGGTTACTTTCCGCTGTTGCCTTTGGCTTGCTTACGTTGGGGACACTTGCTTGATATTCAGCAGTGTTTTTGATATGCCTGCATTGGCGCCGTTGTATACAAACTGAGCTGAGCCGACAATTACGTCACTGTTTTCTGCAGTGCTGATATACCTAAATTAACTAGACTAATAACTGTTGATATTTGCAACGGAATGAATCAATAATACATAGAATAAGCTGCACAATGACACCATTTTCTTATTAATGTAAAGCTGCTTTGCCACAATTTGCATTGTAAAAAGCGCTATATAAATAAAGATGACTTGACTTGACTTGACTTATGGTTAGGGTTAGGGTTGGTTAGGGTTAGGGTTAGGGTTAGGGTTTTGGTTAGGGTTAGCGTTAGGGTTAGGGTTATGGTTAGGTTAGGGTTAGAGTTAGGGTAGGGTTCGGGTTAGGGTTAGGGTTTTGGTTAGGGTTAGGGTTAGGGTTAGGGTTATGGTTAGGTTAGGGTTAGAGTTAGGGTAGGTTTTGGTTAGGGTTAGGGTTAGGGTTATGGTTATGGTTATGGTTAGGGTTAGGGTTAGGGTTAGGGTTAAGGTTAGGGTTAGGGTTAGCGTTATGGTTAGGGTTAGATATATAGATTTGTTCAAATGATAGGGTTAGGGTTATGGTTTTGGTTAGGGTTAGAGTTCGGTGTTATGGTTAGGGTTAGGGTTAGGGTTTGGGTTAGGTAGGGTTAGGGTTAGATATATAGTTGTGTTCAAAATGATAGGATTAAGGTTAGGGTTAGGTTAGGGTTAGGGTTAGGGAAGGGATAGGGTTAGGGTTAGGGTTAGATTTAGTGTAAGGGGGGGGGGGGTGGTATGGGGGGGGGGGGGGGGGGGGGGGGGGGGGGGGGTTAGGGTTAGGGCTAGGTTAGGTTAGGGTTATGGTTAGGGTTAGGGTTAGGGTTACGGTTGGTTAG
>CM074282.1:18500357-18512857 GCA_037194245.1 Opsariichthys bidens | reverse complement strand
AGGGTTAGGATTAGAGTTAGGGTTAGGGTTAGAGTTTTGGTTAGGGTTAGGGTTGGGGTTAGGTTTTGGTTAGGATTAGGGTTAGGGTTAAGGTTGGTTAGGGTTAGGGTTAGGGTTATGATTAGGGTTAGAGTTAGGGTAGGGTTAGGGTTTTGGTTAGGTTAGGGTTAGGGGTTTTTTTAGGTTTAGGGTTCGGGTTAGGGTAGGGTTAGGGTTTTTTTTAGGGTAGGGTTAGGGTTAGTGTTAGGGTTATGATTAGGGTTAGGTTAGGGTAGGGTTAGGCTTAGGGTTAGGTTTAGGGTAATGGTTTTGGTTAGGGTTAGGGTTAGGCTAGGGTTAGGTTTAGGGTTAGGGTCAGGGTTAGGGTTTTGGTTAGGGTTAGGGTTAGGGTTAGGGTTTTGTTAGGATTAGGGTTATGGTTAGGGTTAGGGTTAGGGTTAGGGTTGGTTAGGGTTAGGGTTAGTGTTTTGGTTAGGGTTAGTGTTAGAGTTAGGGTGGGTTAGGTTAGGGTTAGGGTTAGGATAGGGTAGGGTTAGTGTTAGGGTTAAGGTTTAAGGTTAGGGTAAGGATTAGATATATTGATGTGTTCAAATGATAGGTTTAGGGTTAGGGTTTTTGTTAGGGTTAGGTTTAGGGTTAGATATATGAATGTGTTCAAATGATAGGGTTAGGGTTAGGGTTAGGGTTAGGGTTACGGTTAGGGTTTAGGGTTAGGGTTAGGGTTAGGTTAGGGTTAGGGTTATGGTTAGGGTTAGCGTTTGGGTTAGATATATAGATGTGTTCAAATGATAGGTTTAGGGTTATGGTAGGGTTAGGGTTAGGCTTAGGGTTAGAGTTTGGGTAATGGTTTTGGTTAGGGTTAGGGTTAGGCTAGGGTTAGGTTTAGCCTAGGGTTAAATATATAGATGTGTTCAAATTATAGGGTTAGGGTTAAATATAAAGATGTGTTCAAATCATAGGGTTAGGGTTTTGGTTAGGGTTAGAGTTAGGGTTGTGTTAGGGTTAGGGTTGTGTTAGGGTTAGGGTTATGGTTAGGGTAATGTTTTTGGTTAAGGTTAGGGTTAGGGTTAGGATAGGGTTAAAGTTAGCCTTAGGGTTAGAAATATAGATGTGTTCAAATTGTAGGGTTAGGGTTAGATATATGAATGTGTTCAAATGATAGGGTCAGGGCTAGGGTTATGTTTAGCTTTAGGGTAGGGTTAGGGTTAGGGTTAGTATTAGGGTTAGGGTTGTGTTAGGGTTAGGTTTATGGTTACGGTTATGGTTAGGGTAGGGTTAGGGATAGGGTTAAGGTTAGGGTTACGATTAGATATATAGATTTTTTCAAATGATAGGGTTAGGGTTTTTGTTAGGGTTAGGTTTAGGGTTAGATATATTTATATGTTCAAATGATAGGGTTAGAGTTAGGGTTAGGGTTATTTTTAGAGTAGGTTTAGGGTAGGGTTAGGGTTAGGGTTGTGTTAGGGTTAGGGTTATGGTTAGGGTTAGGGTTAGGGTTAGGGTTGGTTAGGTTTAGGTTTAGGTTTAGGTTTAGGGTTAGGGTTTTGGTTAGGGTTAGGGTTAGGGTTAGGATAAGGGTTAGGGTTAGGGTTAGGGTTAGATATATAAATGTGTTCAAATTATAGGGTTAGGGTTAGGGTTAGGGTTTTGGTTAGGGTTAGGGTTAGGGTTATTGTTAGGGTAGGTTTAGGGTAGGGTTAGGGTTAGAGTTTTGGTTAGGGTTAGGGTTAGGGTTAGTGTTATGGCTAGGATTATGGTTAGGGTTAGTGTTAGGTTTAGGGTTAAGGTTAGGTTTAGGTTTAGATATATAGATCTTTTCAAATGATTGGGTTAGGGTTAGGGATACGGTTAGGGTTATGGTTTTGGTTAGTGAAGATTAAATGTATACAAATGTATATTCTATTTTAAAGAGTGTAATGCCATGAACATGTTAGTGTTAAATGTTATGTACAGGGGAGAAGATTTCATTTTGGCTTCATAAGAATGTGTATACATGTACTGTGAAAGAGTGCACATGTTGTACATGTTTCTGCTGATGCAGGGGCCTCCATAATGTAAGCAACTGATGTACAGTATTCCCTATAAGGAAGTAGAATGTGTAAGCATGAAGTATACATTTCATTTTAAAGAAACCAACTTGTTTCTTTACCTTAAAAGGAATTTTAAGACCTCTAGTCATGGTATATAAGATCAATGTAACACATTGCCCCCCTAGAGAAGAAAAAGCCTAGAGAAGAGAAGGGGAAGCTAGGGAAGAGAAGCCCAGAGAAGAGGGGCACATGAAGACATAGAATGAACTTCTCTCCTGACACACAATAAAAGTTTTCCTTGGCAAAGCAACTTGGTATTCGGTCCTGTGATTCAACTATACGGGGATAAAAGCTGTAATTTCAGATCAACAATTGGCGTCACGAACAGGATTTGCATTTCAGACATTTGTCTCAATCAATTTGTCAGGTAAGACATTTTCTTTCCTAGAATTTTAAGTCTACCTGATGATACTATGTATTTATGTATTGAGACAGTGCCTGAAACTGCTACAAAAAAGAACTGTGTTATTTAAACAAATGCCAGTTGTATTGCCAATGATTGTGTGTCAGATATAGTGCATTTTAAGTAATTTAATTTGATGAAATTTATTGTTGTTCTGATCAGTGGACCTCAAAAATATTTGAATGAAGCTGGGGTAAAAGTGGATCTTTTTTAGAAAAAAAAGACCATTTAGTCAAATTTTCGGAGAAAAAAGCCGTTCTTTTTTAAAGCGATTTAGCAATCAGCTCGTGTGACTGTGAGGTGGTCGGGATATGGCGAGACTGCAATAGGCAGAGGTCACTCTAAAATATTCCGTCACACCGAAGATCCGTCGGACGGTGAAGTGCACGAGCGGTGAGAGCGGTTTGAAGTGGCGGGTCTGTACCAGAGGGAGTACAGTGTATAAAGAAACCCTAAAACGTTCAAACACGCTGAGGTATAAGGCGTCATTTATACAAAAGGAGCTAGAATCGTGGGCATTCCGATTTTGACAATGAAGCTGTTCAATATTTGAGGGGGAGACTGATCTAAGTTCAACTGAAAAAAAGGGAAAAAAAATGAAAATATAAAAAGAAACAAAAAAAAAGGAAAATATAAAAAGAAACAGAAAAGAGAAAAAGGAAAATATAAAAAGAAAGAGAAAAAGGAAAAAAGGAAATTATAAGAATACATAAGAGCTAACTTTGTTTTATTTTGTCTTCTGAGTTTCAGACAGAGAGAGGGAGAAAGGGAGAGAGAGAGGGCCCCTCCCTTCAGCCACACACACACACACACATAAACATACCTCTGCTGCTGAAAAGAAAGATACATAACATCTGCAAATGGCAGACAGCAGAACAATATCTGCTTGGTACCTAGAAAAGAAGAATAAAAAGCAAGCTAAGTTTTTGAAGAGAGGACTGGATGTTGATGCGTCTTTGGATGAACAGTTTAGATGGTTCATGATCCAAAAAGACTCTGTCAAGCTGAAAGCCTTCCCAAAACTGGCTGCTCACTGGATTTTGAAGCAAGGTGGAATTTGTTGCAGTGCTGATGGAAGTCCAGCTCCACTTGTTGAAGCAATGAAGCCTCAAGTTGAAGCATATAACAAGTTAAATAAAATCATGTCTATTACATGTCAAGAAAAAGAAAAAACAACGACTGAAGATTCATTTGATCCAGATTGGACAAATATAATAGCAGAGGCTGAAAGAAAACATCTACAAGCACCAGTAGACTCAGCAAAAACTGTAATGCCTCCTCCATACAACCCAATGTATCCAACTTTGCCTGAACAAAGTAAAGGTTCTGGCAAATCAAATGGAGTGCAGTTGACAAGATATATATTGCATCTGCACAGGCAGCTCCAGTAATAACCAGATCTAAATCCACTCAGCCAAACAGAGACATGCTGCGATGCACTCCAGCTCATAATGGATCTGATTGGGGTGATGACACAAGAGATGACGACATGATCACAGTTGATAAGGTCGGTCCTGAATTCTCTTCACCTGCTGTTAAAAAGGAAGAATTACAATCTGAAATGATGACTGAAGAAAGACCATTCACACCAGGAGAACGTCAAGCCATCCTTACAGCTTTACCTCCTTTAAAGAGACAAGATCCAAACACAGAGTTTTGGCGAGAATTAGATTCCTTGGTTGAAGCACATCAAATGACATTAAAAGATATACACACCATTGTGAAAGCTAAAACCCCGAGAGATCGATGGGAACGCTTGCCAGCGTCAATAACAACAGCCCAATGGATAAACTTGTGGGTAGATGGCCAGGGGACGACCCCTGGGTCGTTGGCAAGCTTTAGATGTGTTCCGAAAAGAAATCCAAGATGTCCTGGGCAGTGGTAAGACCCCTTTCACTTCAGTTACATTGATTAAGCAAAAAGATGATGAATCTCCAGATGAATATGCCCTGCGTAAATGGAATGCTTATGAAATATGGGCTTTATGTGCTAAGAAAGAGCCAGATAGAGATGATGTACAATTTATTGACACACTCGTGGACGGCTTTACCTCAAAATACCAACAAGCCTTGTCACTTGGAGTCAATCCAGGAGAAACATTTGATCAAATTATGCAATGGGCTGGTCGTCTAGAGATGGCAATAAGATCAAACAAAGAAGAAGGAAACAAGCCAATTCGAAGAGGAGTGGCATTCGTTCAATCCAACATCGATACAGATAGGATGGTGAAGGTTTGCCATAATTGTGGGAAAATTGGCCATGTTAGAAAAGACTGTTGGGCTAAAGGAGGCGGAGCAGAAGGTAAAGGTCCATCATTTAGACAGGCCAATATGAAAAACAATGATGAAACCCCTCAAGGGAAGAAGTGGACTGAAGCACAAGTTCGCCAGCTCCTTGAGGGAATCATGCGTCCGCAATAGGAATCAGCGGCCCCCTTTATAAGTAAGAGAAGAGACAATCGCCTTTTCATCCCTGCTTTGATAGGGGGCCATCCGTGTGACTGCCTTCTCGATACAGGGGCAGCCATCTCCATAACTGATTTGAACCTACCTACAACACATGAAACTATAGAAGTTGAAGGAGTTGGAGGAGGTATCACAACATTTCACAAAAGTATACCGGTTCCTCTGCAGATACATGAAGATGAAGTCTTGTGGACACCTTTCTGGGTGGGACCGAATTCACAAGGAAGCCTTATAGGTATGGGACATTTTACCAAGGTTGAACATGATCATATTTACTGACAGTCGTCAAGTTGCTACAACAGCTGGAATAATACCACATGAAGACCGCGTATGTAATATAAGTTCTATTGGTGTGGCAACACCCATCAGCAGAGAATGGGAAAAAGAAGGTGTGTGGGGTCTTCTGTGCAGTTTATATCCAGAAGTTTGGGCTAAACACAAATTAGACTGTGGAAAAGCTAATATTGACCCAGTTGTTATTGAGGGACCAACACATGCCCCTCATAAACAATACCCCATTCGACCAGAAGCAAGGACAAGCTGTGGCAGAGATTGTGGCAGACTTGGAAGCTGAAGGAATTGTTCGGCAAGCTTCTTCAACAACCAACAGCCCTGTTTGGCCAGTCAGGAAATCAGACAACTCGTGGAGATTAACCATCGATTACACAAGACTTAACAGTGTAACACCAAAACCACATCCTATAGTGGCTAACCCTGCAACCATTCTGAATGATATTCCAGGAGATGCAAAGATCTTCACGGTCCTAGATGTGCTGTCGGCTTTCTGGTCTATACCTATTGATGAAAAATCTCAAGAAAAATTGGCCTTTACAGTAGGCGCAACCCAGTATGTCTGGAACAGACTCCCACAAGGTCTTAATCTTTCCCCTGTTGTATTTCACAGAGCTCTTGACCAATTCTTAACAGAGCGGAAAGCAGAAATTGAAAGTTCGGGAAGTGTTTGCCTTCAATATGTTGATGACTTGTTGATTGCAAACCCTAACCCTAACCCTAACCCTAACCCTGACAAAGCTCAGCTGGCCAAAACTAGAGTTATCTATCTAGGCCAAGAAATATCTGCTGAGGGAAGAAGAATGACAACAGAGCGTGTAGAGGCCCTACGACAACTTCCAAAGCTTTTGACAGTTACAGGAATGCGAAAGGTAATGGGACTTTTCAATTACTGTCGTCAATATATACCTGATTTCGCTAGTATCACTGGTCCTCTCATCGACTTGTATAAAGGAGGAAAACCTGGAGTGGAAAAGATAGAGTGGACAACAGAAGCTGAGGAAGCGTTTACTTCCATGAAAGAGAAACTGATTTCAGCTCCAGCCTTGAAAACGACACACTGGATGGGCTGTAGTAAAGGCTGATGGAACCGTTGTGAAAAAAGGAGCTCTTCCAGGGCAATTTTCAGCACAAGTAGCTGAGCTCATAGCACTCACGGAAGCTCTTGAACTTTCAGAAGGAGATCGAGTCAACATCTACACAGATAGTCGTTATGCTTTCGGTGTGGTTCATGACTACCTTGCCCTCTGGAAAAGACGTGGACTCATCACTAGTAGTGGGGGCGAAAAACAGCATGCCTCCATAATTCGTCGGTTGATTACAGCATGTCACTTACCAAGAGAAGCAGCCGTAGTCAAGGTAAAATCACATCAATCTGACAAGTCCAAAGAAAGTCAAGGAAACGCGGCGGCAGATGCAGCAGCTAGAGAAGCAGCTTTACTTTCCCCTACTCCTATCACCTTGGTTCAGGAAAGAAGAAAGGACAATCCTGAGCTCCAACTTCTGTCATATATCACAGAAACAGATGAAGAAAAGGAACAGTGGATAAAAGTGGGAGCGAAGGAGGATGATCAAGGTATCTGGAGAATTCCAACAGGACAAGTGGTGATGCCTATTGGAACAAGGAAAGAACTGATGCAGCTGTATCATGGTAAGGTGCATGCTGGAGCAAAAGCAATGAAAGCTCAAATCAGCGAGACTTGGTGGTGGCCACGAATGATGAGAGACATTGATGATTATTGTAGGAGATGTTTGATTTGCATGAAAGCAAATGTGGGAAAGTCTGTCAAGGTGCGAATGTCACATGCACCTAGACCAACAGGGCCATGGACACATCTCCAAATTGATTTCACAGGACCATTGTCACCCAGTGGAGGGTATCAGTACATTCTAGTGATCATAGACCGATTTACTAGATGGGTGGAAGCATTTCCAACAAAGACTTGCACAGCTGAAGCTGTAGCCCGAGTAATGGTGGAAGAAGTGTTTCCTCGCTGGGGCCTTCCATATGAGATTGATTCAGACAATGGAACCCACTTCACTGGAAAATTGATGAAAGAAGCAATGAAACTGATGGGGATTAAACAGAAGTTCCACATTCCCTATAGGCCACAGAGCTCAGGGATGATTGAGAGGATGAACAGAACTTTGAAGACATCCCTTACCAAAGCTATTCTGCAGACTGGCCAAGGTTGGCATAAATTGTAACCTGCTATATTGTGGAACTTTAGAGCAACTCCAAACAGAGTAACAGGACTAACCCCTTTTGAACTAATGACTGGAAGAGCAATGGTCCCACCTCCTGATGCTCCGCCACCAGCGGGAACAGGAGGGGATTCTACGTTGTTCCAAGAAAAGTTAAGACGGTATCTCACAATGCTGGACAAAGCTACCAAAGAAAACAACCAAAAAGTGTGAGAAGCCCAGCAGCAGTGGGATGAAAAACACACCACTACTGATATTCCACACATTCCCGAGTTAAGCAGTTTTGTTTATGTCAAAACGTATTTCTAGGAAAGGTTTAGAGCCTAGGTGGGAAGGACCGTACGAGATACTTCTAACAACAGACACAAGTGTGTGCCTTAAAGGGAAGGGGGTGGGAACAGATAGATGGTATCATTGGTCACAAGTCAAACCTTGTCTAGTGAATGAACAAAATGAGGACGATAGCTTATGGCCAGGAAATGAGCACTGTTCGTCCATCAGTTTTAAAACCTGGATAACGAAGAAATGATGTTTAATTATTTCTCTGCTTCCATTTCAGGAATCAATTCCATTGGCTCCTGATACATTTTGCGTTGAAGTTCTCTATCCTCTTTATTTGGGTGGAATTCATGTTCCACATGTGCAATTGCTGCAATTAGAACCACAGTGGTGGAGTAATGATTTAGTAGAGGAAAGAAATAATGAACTCTTTGAAATGGTTAAAAGAGTTAAAGAGAGTGTTAAAGCAGCTCAAGAAGAGGGAATTCAAGCAATGGGTCATGTGGTAATGGCAAATGGAATAGCTCAATTGATATCTGAAAGAAAATTAACACAAATTCCAGGGAATTTATCGTGGTCAGACTGGATAGTTTTGACTATGGTAGGAGTTCTTGTGTTCATGCTCGTAATAAACATTATCATATGTGTTACTAGACGGAGAAGTATTGAACCTATTAAATTGGTTATTTCTAACCAAATGGATAAGGTCCGAGAATGGAAAATATAGGGTGAAATAGGAGATTTCATACACTACACCACATACAAAACACAACCCCACAAACAATTAACACCTGCTTACTGATTTACACCCCAAGGGATAGGATTCTTTAACATCAACGTTTATGTTAGTTTGTTATTTTGATCAGGAACTGGAGGAGTCAGGTACCGGACGAGTCCAGGCACTGGTGAAGACTTATTAGTTTTTTCCTTTCCTTTAGAAAACTGGGGTTCATTTTAAATACACACACATAGGGGTAATTACACACATAGTATGCGGGAACATATCACGGGTTGGGGTCATTTTTCTTTTGTTTGTTTTATTCCCATTTCCTTATGTTTCTATTCTTTTGTCCTTTGTATGTCTTTTGGTCTGCTATTTCTCTCCTCACTATCATTTCATTAGGTTGGCGATGGTGTGGAACTGACGGCCGGTAGTTCCAGTGGAGGGAGATGAAGATTAAATGTATACAAATGTATATTCTATTTTAAAGAGTGTAATGCATGAACATGTTAGTGTTAAATGTTATGTACAGGGGAGAAGATTTCATTTTGGCTTCATAAGAATGTGTATACATGTACTGTGAAAGAGTGCACATGTTGTACATGTTTCTGCTGATGCAGGGGCCTCCATAATGTAAGCAACTGATATACAGTATTCCCTATAAGGAAGTAGAATGTGTAAGCATGAAGTATACATTTCATTTTAAAGAAACCAACTTGTTTCTTTACCTTAAAAGGAATTTTTAAGACCTCTAGTCATGGTATATAAGATCAATGTAACACATTGCCCCCCTAGAGAAGAAAAAGCCTAGAGAAGAGAAGGGGAAGCTAGGGAAGAGAAGCCCAGAGAAGAGGGGCACATGAAGACATAGAATGAACTTCTCTCCTGACACACAATAAAAGTTTCCTTGGCAAAGCAACTTGGTATTCGGTCCTGTGATTCAACTATAAGCGGGGATAAAAGCTGTAATTTCAGATCAACAGTTAGGGTTAGGGTTAGGGTTTTGGTTAGGGTTACGGTTAGGTTTAGGGTTTTAAGTTTAGGTTAGGTTAGGTTAGGGTAGGGTACGGTTAGGGTAGGGTAGGGTAGGGTTAGGTTAGGGTTAGGGTTAGGGTTAGAGTTAGGGTTATGGTTAGGTTTGGGTTCGTTAGGGTTAGGGTAAGTGCTAGGGTTAGGGTTAGGGTTTTGGTTAGGGTTAGTGTTATGGTTTTGGTTAGAATTAGGGTTAGGGTTAGGCTTGGGTTAGGGTTAGGGTTAGATATATAGATGTGTTGAAATTATACGGTTAGGGTTAGGGTTAGATATATAGATGTTTTCAAATGATAGGGTTAGGGTTGGGGTTAGCTTTAGGGTAGGGTTAGGGTTAGTGTTAGGATTAGGATTAGGATTAGGATTAGGATTAGGGTTAGGGTTTTGGTTAGGGTTAGGGTTAGGGTTAGGTATTGTGTTAGGGTTTTGGTTAGTGTTAGGGTTATGGTTAGGGTATGGTTAGGGTTAGGGTTAGAGTTGGGTAAGGGTAATGTTTTTGGTTAATGTTAGGGTTAGGCTTAGGCTAGGGTTAGGGTTAGGCTTAGGGTTAGATATATAGATGTGTTCAAATTGTAGGGTTACGGTTAGATATATAGATGTGTTCAAATGATAGGTTAGGGTTAGGGTTTTGGTCAGCTTTAGGGTAGGGTTAGGGTTAGGGTTAGGGTTAGGGTTAGGATTAGGGTTAGGGTTAGGTTAGGTTAGGTTGGTTAGGTTAGGGTTAGGGTTTTGGTTAGGGTTAGGGTTAGATTATATAGATTTTTTCAAATGATAGGGTTAGGGTTAGGGTTAGATATATAGATTTGTTTCAAATGATAGGGTTAGGGTTAGGGTTAGATATATAGATGTGTTCAAATGATAGGATTGGGGTTAGGGTTAGGGATAGGGTTAGGGTTAGAGTTAGTGTAGGGTTAGGGTTAGGTTAGGGTTAGGGTTATGGTTAGGGTTAGGGTTGGTTAGGGTTACGGTTAGGGTTTTGGTTGGGGTTCGGGTTAGGATTAGAGTTAGGGTTAGGGTTAGGGTTTGATATATAGATTTGTTCAAATGATAGTGTTGGGGTTAGGGTTAGGGTTAGAGTTAGTGTAGGGTTAGGGTTAGATTAAGGTTAGGGTTAGGGTTAGAGTTAGGGTTAGAGTTAGGTTAGGGATAGGATTAGGGTTAGGGTTAGGGTTAGGTTTAAGGATAGGGTTAGGGTTAGGGTTCGCTATATAGATCTGTTCAAATGATAGGGTTAGGGTTACGGTTAAGGTTATGGTTACAGTTAGGGTTAGGGTTAGGGTTTTGGTTAGGGTTAGGGGTAGGGGTAGGGGTAGGGGTAGGGGTAGGGTTAGGGTTAGGGTTAGGGTTCGGCTTAGGGTTAGTGTTAGGGTTAGGGTTAAGGTTAGATATATAGATACTTTCAAATGATAGGGTAGGGTTAGGGTTAGGGTTATATATAAAGATTTGTTCAAATGATAGAATTAGGGTCAGGTTGAGGGTTAGGGTTATGGTTAGGGTACGGGTTTTGGTTAGGGTTAGGGTTAGAGTTTAGAGAAGGGTTTAGAGTTAGGTTAGGGATAGGATTAGGGTTAGTTTTAGGGTTAGGGTTAAAGGTTGGGGTTAGGGTTAGGGTTCGATATATAGATGCTCTTCAAATGATAGGGTTGTAGGGTTACGGTTACTGGATTACAGTTAGGGTTAGGGTTAGGGTTTTGGTTAGGGTTAGGGGTTACTGTAATGGTTTTGGTTAGGGTTAGGGCTAGGCTAGGGTTAGGGTTAGGGTTAGGGGTTAGAGTTAGGGTGTAGGGTTGGATTTGTGTTAGGGTTAGGGTGTTGACTCTAGGGTGTATGGTTAGGGTTAGGGTTAGGGTTAGGGTTGGGTTAGGGTTAGGTTTAGGGTTTTGGTTAGGGTTAGGGTTAGGGTTAGTTTTAGGGGGTAGGGTTAGGGTTTAGGGTGTAGGGTTAGGGTTAGGGTTAGGGTTAGGGTTCGAGTTAGGAGTTTTAGGGTTAGGGTTGAGGGTTAGGGTTAAGGTTAGGGTTAGGGTTAGGGTTAGGGATATGGTTAGGGTGTGTAAGGGTCAGGGTAGTGTTAGGTTTTACGGTAGGGTCAGGGTGTTTTAGGGGTTATCGGGGTTAAGGGTTAGTGTTAGGGTTATGGAATTATTGGGTTAGGGTTGATTGGTTAGGATTAAGGGTATTGGGTGTTAACAGGTTAGGGTTATGGTTAGGTTTAGGTAATAGGGTTGGGTTCGGGGTTAGGGTTAGTGGTAGGGTTATGAATAGGGAGAGTGGGTTTTGGTATAAGGTTAAGGATAGGGGTTAAGGTTTAGGGTTAATGGTTAGGTGTAAAGGGGGTTACGATTAGGTTTAGGGTTGAGTTTCGGGTTAGTGGTTGAGGGTTATGGTTAGGGCTTAAATAGAATTATGGTTTTAGGCGTTAGGGTTTAGGGTTAGTGTCTATGTTAGGGATTAGGGTTAGGGTTAGGGGTTAGATATATAGATGTAGTTTCACAATGATAGGGTTAGGGTATAGGGTAATTGTTTTGGGTTAGGGTTAGGGTTTAGGGTTAGGAGTTAGGGTTTTAGGGTTAGGGTTAGGATTAGATGTTAGGGTTTTGGGGCTTAGGGGTAAGGTTTCAGCTTTAGGGTTAGGGTTTAGGTTTAGGTATTAGGGTTAGAGTTAGAGTTAGGGTAGGGTTAGGGTTAGGGTTAGGGTTATGGTTAAGGGTTAGGGTTAAGGTTAAGGTTAGGGTAGGGTTAGGGTTAGGGTTAGATATAATAGATATGTTCAAATGATAGAGTTTAGGTTTAGGTTGCACCAGTTTTTTCCGGTCTGTTATTTTTGTTTTGTTTTTAGTTTTTTTTATGTTTATTTTATTATATATTTTTTTTTAGTGTTTCTACTCGTTAGAGATAGGGTTAGGGTAGGGTTAGGGTTAAGGTTCAAAGTTATGTTTAAGGGTTATGGTTGAGGGTGTAGGCTTTAGGGTTGCGGGTTTCGGGTTTAGGGTTTAGTTGTTAGGGTTGATGAACTAGGG
>CM074282.1:18228060-18488060 GCA_037194245.1 Opsariichthys bidens | reverse complement strand
CTAACCAAAACCAAAACCAAAACCAAAACCCTAACCCTAACCCAAACCCTAACCCAAACCCTAATTCTAACCCTAACCCTAACCATAACCCTAGCCCTATTTATAACCCTAACACTAACCCTAACCCTACCCTAACCCTAACCCTAACCCTAACCCTAACTATGAGTAGTTCAAGTCAGAACACAAATCAAACTTGTAAAAATAAGAATTTATTTTTGGTTCAAGCCAGAACCCGATTTAAAACTATGAGTAGTTCAAGTCAGAACAATTCGTACTTATAAAAATAAGAAAATAAAATTATTTTTGGTTCAAGCCAGAACCCAACAATGTCATTGTGGATCTGGTCTAGTTTGACTAGTAATTGGCTCTAAGACACTCTTCCTAGAGAACACAAGTCTGGGACTGATCACCCCAAGACGGGCCGCCTTGGAGGAGGGTGTATAGTGATTAAAAGGCCGAAACACCCGAGGATCCCAAGGTACACTACTGAGGATGTGTCTCTCGATAAAAACTTGGATAGACTACCTAGCCCTAACCCTAGCCTAACCCTAACCTTAACCTAACTCTAACCTTAATCTAATCCTAACCTTAACCTAACCCTAACCTTAAATCTAACCCTAACCTTAACCTAACCCTAACCTTAACCTAACCTTAACCTAACCCTAACCTTAACCTAACCCTAACCTAATTCTAACCCTAACCTGGACCTAACCTTAACCCTAACCCTAATCCTAACCTTAACCTAACCCTAACCTTAACCTAACCTTAACCTAACCTTAACCTAATTCTAACCTTAACCTAACCCTAACCCTAACCTTAACCTAACCCTAACCTTAACCTAACCCTAACCCTAACCTTAACCTAACCCTAACCTTAACCTAACCCTAACCTTAACCTAACCCTAACCTTAACCTAACCCTAACCTTAACCTAACCCTAACCTTAACCTAACCCTAACCTTATTATAGGGACGACAATAATAAAAAATGATGAAATAATAAAATGATAATAAGATAATCAAAAATGATATTTCTACAAAATTGAATAGATTTGGTTGATGAAAATGGGCATAGTACACAATAATAACTAAGACCTACCTCTTATTGGGGTTTAAAAATAGAACAGCTTCGGGATGGGTTACTCTAGAAAATAATTGGAGGTATCGGCATGATTGAGGGAGTGGGATGCTGGACCGGGATTATCGGGATTACTCGATTCGCCGGCCCAGATAAATTTAATGTGGAAATTTCGCATTCCCTATACGACGAAGCTGTGAAGAATTATGGGCCCAGTCTGAACTATTGGCTGACAAAATGGGATCTGAGTTGGTCAAGGACGGGGAGGAACTGGGTTTGGACTGGAATCCATAGGGAATTAAATGGATAATGTAAGAATGGTTGAGATAGAAAGGGAAGCCAACTGATCCTTTCAAAAAACATGCGCCGGCCTGTGCATTTTCTGCGTCCTCCCTAAACCAAACTGGGCAGTCCGGAAACGGATCTACTCAGGGGGAGGCGTTGCTAATTCTAAATTCCTAACCTAGCCCGTGCCTTCGGAACTAGGGGATCATATGGAGCTTAAGGGGAGAATTAATAAAGTTAGAATTAATAAGTTAGGTATCACACTGCCCCACTTGGTCCAGGAATTAGGGAGTGGAGGGGGACTGAGTGGGGGAGTTGGAGAGGAGGCTAACTCCAGCCCGGAAGGGGTTTTGGCGAAATCCCGTCACACCCTTCTTATCTCCTATTGCTCTCATACTTGGTTCTGTTCCAGTAGTATTTGGAGGATAATATGACAAAGCTGCTAAGAATTATGGGGCCAGTCTGGACTATTGCCTGACAATATGGGATCTGAGTTGGTCAAGGACGGGGAGGAACTGAGTTTGGACTGGAATCCATAGTTAATTGTTTTAGTAGAATTGTCAGGATAAACAGATGGTAGTGTTGTTTTCTTTTACCATACCACTGGTGGATGATATGAGGAGTCTAACTCTAACCCTAACCTAACCCTAAACCATAATCTTGACTCTAAACCTAGCTTTAACTTAACCCTGGCTTTAACTTTAGCCCTAATTTAAGCTTAACCTTAGTTGACTAGTTAACCCTAGCCTTAACCTAAACCCTAACCTTAAACTTATCAGTAGACAATAGATAAGTAATTACTTGATGACGGATGTATAGGGGAGATGAGATCAGTTAGATGTAAATATAAGGGCAGGATAAACAGATGGTGGTGTTGTTTTCTTTTACCATACCACTGGTGGATGATATGAGGAGTCTAACTCTAACCCTAACCTAACCCTAAACCATAATCTTGACTCTAACCTTAACCAAGCTTTAACTTAACCCTGGCTTTAACTTTAGCCCTAATTTAAGCTTAACCTCAGTTGACTAGTTAACCCTAGCCTTAACCTAAACCCTAACCTTAAACTTATCAATAGATAAGTAATTACTTGATGACGGATGTATAGGGGGAGATGAGATCAGTTAGATGTAAATATAAGGGAAAGTAGAAGGATAGTTAAAAAGTGGAAATTAAAGATTGTGATTGAATCAGATAAGATGGGTGAGTGGATAAGGGAGACTAGGCTAGGAACGAGAGGATTGGGGTTCGAGACCAGCAAAAAAAAAAAAAAATTTTTTTGAAGGAAAATCTTCTGTGGACTAGGTAATTCAAAACTAAGGGAGCTGAGAGCCACACTGGTGGTAACAAGAAATGCAGAATTCTGATTGGTGGTAATTAAAATAAGGGAATTTGGATAGGACAGGACATAAGAGGAGTTAGATAGGGAATGGAAGGAAGCTTCTTTTTGGAATTAAAGATGTAAGGAGATTTTAGAAAATCGGGGGACGGAAAAATAGGAAATAAAAAATAAAATAAAGGAAATAAGCGATAATGAAGTCGATTAAAAAGGTTACCGGGGTTGAGGTAGTAAGTGGGGAGATGGGAGGGAATTCTGTTGTGAAGAATTAGTTGGAAGAGAGATTGGTAGAAGCTTGTTGTGTGGAATTGAACGCAACCGCCAATCGTCGATTCCTAATTGACGGCGGGGTCTCCTTTCGGATGTCCTGGGAAACCTTGCGGTGTTAACAAGGGAACATCTGGGGAGATAGGTAGGTATCCAGCCTCTCTGGGTCCACTAGGACAGCACGCAGGGCAGGTGACCTAGGATTAAAGGGTCTTGAATGGTTTCCAAGTCTTCTATCGGTGATTAGCGCTAGAATGGTAGGGTCTGCTTTACAAGGTAATAGGTAGGAATAGATTCGAGGGATGGGATGCGGGACCAGGATTATTGAGAACGAATGTTTTTGTTTTCGATTCGCTGGTTTTGATAAATTCAGCCTGAAAATTTTCCATTCCTTAAGAATCATATAAAGTAATACAATTCAAACTTGTAAAAATAAGAATTTATTCTTGGTTCAAGCCAGAACCTGGTTTAAAACTGAGTAGTTCAAGTCAGAACACAATTCGGGCTTGTAAGGATCAGAAAATAAAATTGTTGTTGGTTCAAGCCAGAACCCGATTTAAAACTATGAGTAGTTCAAGTCAGAACACAAATCAAACTTGTAAAAATAAGAATTTATTTTTGGTTCGAGCCAGAACCCGATTTAAAACTATGAGTAGTTCAAGTCAGAACAATTCGTACTTATAAAAATAAGAAAATAAAATTATTTTTCATCCGGGGAGATAGGTAGGTATCCAGCCTCTCTGGGTCCACTAGGACAGCACGCAGGGTAGGTGACCTAGGATTAAAGGGTCTTGAATGGTTTCCAAGTCTTCTATCGGTGATTAGCGCTAGAATGGTAGGGTCTGCTTTACAAGGTAATAGGTAGGAATAGATTCGAGGGATGGGATGCGGGACCAGGATTATTGAGAACGAATGTTTTTGTTTTCGATTCGCTGGTTTTGATAAATTCAGCCTGAAAATTTTCCATTCCTTAAGAATCATATAAAGTAATACAATTCAAACTTGTAAAAATAAGAATTTATTCTTGGTTCAAGCCAGAACCTGGTTTAAAACTGAGTATTTCAAGTCAGAACACAATTCGGGCTTGTAAGGATCAGAAAATAAAATTGTTGTTGGTTCAAGCCAGAACCCGATTTAAAACTATGAGTAGTTCAAGTCAGAACACAAATCAAACTTGTAAAAATAAGAATTTATTTTTGGTTCAAGCCAGAACCCGATTTAAAACTATGAGTAGTTCAAGTCAGAACAATTCGTACTTATAAAAATAAGAAAATAAAATTATTTTTGGTTCAAGCCAGAACCCAACAATGTCATTGTGGATCTGGTCTAGTTTGACTAGTAATTGGCTCTAAGACACTCTTCCTAGAGAACACAAGTCTGGGACTGATCACCCCAAGACGGGCCGCCTTGGAGGAGGGTGTATAGTGATTAAAAGGCCGAAACACCCGAGGATCCCAAGGTACACTACTGAGGATGTGTCTCTCGATAAAAACTTGGATAGACTACCTAGCCCTAACCCTAGCCTAACCCTAACCTTAACCTAACTCTAACCTTAATCTAATCCTAACCTTAACCTAACCCTAACCTTAAATCTAACCCTAACCTTAACCTAACCCTAACCTTAACCTAACCTTAACCTAACCCTAACCTTAACCTAACCCTAACCTAATTCTAACCCTAACCTGGACCTAACCTTAACCCTAACCCTAATCCTAACCTTAACCTAATTCTAACCTTAACCTAACCCTAACCCTAACCTTAACCTAACCCTAACCTTAACCTAACCCTAACCCTAACCTTAACCTAACCCTAACCTTAACCTAACCCTAACCTTAACCTAACCCTAACCTTAACCTAACCCTAACCTTAACCTAACCCTAACCTTATTATAGGGACGACAATAATAAAAAATGATGAAATAATAAAATGATAATAAGATAATCAAAAATGATATTTCTACAAAATTGAATAGATTTGGTTGATGAAAATGGGCATAGTACACAATAATAACTAAGACCTACCTCTTATTGGGGTTTAAAAATAGAACAGCTTCGGGATGGGTTACTCTAGAAAATAATTGGAGGTATCGGCATGATTGAGGGAGTGGGATGCTGGACCGGGATTATCGGGATTACTCGATTCGCCGGCCCAGATAAATTTAATGTGGAAATTTCGCATTCCCTATACGACGAAGCTGTGAAGAATTATGGGCCCAGTCTGAACTATTGGCTGACAAAATGGGATCTGAGTTGGTCAAGGACGGGGAGGAACTGGGTTTGGACTGGAATCCATAGGGAATTAAATGGATAATGTAAGAATGGTTGAGATAGAAAGGGAAGCCAACTGATCCTTTCAAAAAACATGCGCCGGCCTGTGCATTTTCTGCGTCCTCCCTAAACCAAACTGGGCAGTCCGGAAACGGATCTACTCAGGGGGAGGCGTTGCTAATTCTAAATTCCTAACCAAAACCTTATACCTAACCCTAACCCAACACTAAACCTAACCCTAACCATAACCCTAACCTTAACCCTATCATTTGAACAAATCTATATATCTAATCCCAACCCTAACCCTACCCTAACCTTAACCAGGACCATAACCCTAACCCTAACCCTAACCCTAACCCTACCCTAACTCTAACCCTAGCCCTAACCTAACCTAACCCTAACCCTAACCCTAAACCTACCCTAACCAAAACCCTAACCCTAACTCTAACCCTAACCAAAACCATTACCCTAACCCTAACCCTATCATTTGAACACATCTATATATCTAACCCTAACCCTAACCCTAACCCTAACTCTAACCCTAACCCTAACCCCTAACCCTAACCGTAACCATAACCCTAACCCTAACCCTAACTCTAACCCTAACCCTAACCAAAAATCATAACCATAACCCTAACCTTAACCATAAGCCTATCATTTGAACATATCTATATATGTAACCTAACACTAACCCTAACCCTATCATTTGAACACATCTATATGTCTAACCCTAACCCTAACGAACCCTAACCATAACCCTAACCAAAACCCTACCCTAACCTAACTCTAACCCTAACCATAACCATAACCCTAACCCTAAACCTAACCCTAACCAACCCTAACCCTATCATTTGAACACATCTATATATCTAACCCTAAACCTAACCCTAACCTAACCTAACCTTAACCGTAACCCTAACTCTAACCCTAACCCTAACCAACCCTAACCCTAACCCTAACCAACCCTAACCCTAACCCTAACCAAAACCTTAACCCTATGCCTAACCAACCCTAACCCTAACCCTAACTCTAACCCTAACCCTAAGCCTAACCCTATCATTTGAGCACATCTATATGTCTAACCCTAACCTTAACCCTACCGAAGCCTAACCATAACCCTAACCCTAACCTCAACCATAACCCTAACTCTAACCCTAACCCTAACCCTAACCATAACCCTAAACAAAACCCTAACCCTACCCTAACTCTAACCCTAACCATAACCCTAACCATAATCCTAACCTTACCCTAACCGTACCCTAACTCTAACCCAAACCCTAACCCTAACCCTAACCCTAATATAACACTAACTTTAACCCTAACCCTACCCTAACCCTAACCCTAACCCTATTATTTGAACACATCTATATATCTAACCCTAACCCTAATCCTACCCTAACCCTAACCCTATCATTTGAGCACATCTATATATCTAACGCTAAACCTGACCCTAACGAACTCTAACCCTAACCATAACCCTAACCCTAACCCTAACCTAACCTAACCTAACCTTAACCCTAACCCTAACTCTAAACCTAACCCTAACCCTTACCAAAACCCTAACCCTAACTCTAACCCTAACCCTAACCAAAACCATTACCATTACCCTAACCATAACCCTATCATTTGAACACATCTATTTATCTAACCCTAACCCTAACCTTAACCCTAACCCTAACTCTAACCCTAACCCTAACCAAAACCAAAACCAAAACCCTAACCCTAACCCAAACCCTAACCCAAACCCTAATTCTAACCCTAACCATAACCCTAGCCCTATTTATAACCCTAACACTAACCCTAACCCTACCCTAACCCTAACCCTACCGTAACCTAACCCTATATATCTAATCCTAACTTTAACCAACCCTAACCCGTACCCAACCCTAAACCTAAACCTAACCAAAACCCTAACCCTACCCTAACCCTAACCCTAACCAAAACCCTAACCCTATCATTTGAACATAACCTTAACCCTATCCTTAACCCTAACCATAACCCTAGCCTTATTTATAACCCTAACACTAACCCTAACCCTACCCTAACCCTAACCCTACCGTAACCTAACCCTACCCTAACCTAACCCTAACCCTATATATCTAACCCTAACTTTAACCAACCCTAACCCTAACCCTAATCCTAACCAAAACTCTGACCCTAACTCTAACCCTAACCCTAACCAAAATCATAACCATAACCCTAACCTTAACCATAAGCCTATCATTTGAACATATCTATATATGTAACCTAACACTAACCCTAACCCTATCATTTGAACACATCTATATATCTAACCCTAACCCTACCCTAACCCTATCCAAAACCAAAACCCTAACCCTATCATTTGAGCACATCTATATATCTAACCATAACCCTAACCCTAACCATAACCCTAACCCTAACCCTACACTAACTCTAACCCTAACCCTAATACTAACCCTAACCCTATCCCTAACCCTAACCCTATCATTTGAAGACAACTATATATCTAACCCTAACCCAAACCCAACCTTAAACCTAACCCTAACCATAACCCTAACCTTAACCCTATCCTTAACCCTAACCATAACCCTAACCCTATTCATAACCCTATCCCTAACCCTAACCCTAATCCTATCATTTGAACACAACTATATATCTAACCCTAACCCTAACCTAACCCAAATCCTAACCCTAACCCTAACCATAACCCTAACTCTAACCCTAACCCTAACCAAAACCGTAACCCTAACCCTATCATTTAAACAAATCTATATATCTAACCCTAACCCTACCCTAACCTTAACCCTAACCATAACCCTAACCCTACCCTAACCCTAACCTAAACATAACCCTAACCCTAACTCTAACCCTAACCCTAACCAAAACCCTATCCCAAACCAACCCTAACCCTAACCCTAACCATAACCCTAACACAACCCTAACCCTAACTCTAACTCTAACCCTAACCCTTACCAAAACCATTACCCTAACCCTAACCCTATCATTTGAACACATCTATATATCTAACCCTAACTCTACCCTAACACTATCCAAAACTGAAGATTAAAATTTCATTGTTTTAATATTATTTAAATATATAATCAAATGTATATTCTATTTGAAAGAGTGTAATGCATGAGAGTTGAGTTTGCATGTTATGTGCAGGAGGAGAGAAGATATTTTGTTTCACAGGAATATGTGTGAGTGTATTCTGAAAGGCTGCACGTAGCACAGGCTTTAGCTGAAGCAGCTGTTCATGATGATGTAGACAACTGATGTATAGAATTCCCTACAAGGTTAGGATGTGCATGTATGAAGCATACGCTATTTTAAAGAAACCAACTTGTTTTTCTCAACCTTGTAAGGACTTGTATGATCTCTAGTCATGGTATATAAAGATCGATGTAACACACTACCCCCTTAGAGAAGACCCGCTAGAGAAGAAGCTAGAGAAGCCCAGAGAAGAGGGGCACATGGAGACATAGAATGAACTTCTCTCCTGACACACAATAAAAGTTTTCCTTGGCAAAGCAACTTGGTATTCGGTCCTGTGATTCAACTATACGGGGACAAAAGCTGTAATTTCAGATCAACAATTGGCGTCACACGAACAGGATCTGCATTTCAGACATTTGTCTCAATCAATTAGTCAGGTAAGACATTTTCTTTCTCTTAAAAATTTTAAGTCTGCCTGAAGTATTCATGTATTGAGACAGTGCCTGAAACTGCTACAAAAAAAGAACTGTGTTATTTAAAACAAATACCAGTTGTGTTGCCAATGATTGTGTGTCAGATATAGTGTATTTTAATTAATTTAATTTGATGAAATTTATTGTTGTTCTGATCAGTGGACCTCAAAAATATTTGAATGAAGCTGGGGTAAAAGTGGATCTTTTTTAGAAGAAAGACCATTTAGTCAAATTTTCGGGAGAATAAGCCGTAAAGCGATTTAGCAATTAGCTCGTGTGGCCGTGAGGTGGTCGGAAATTTGGCGAGACTGCAAAAGGCAGAGTACACTCTAAAAAATTTTCCGTCACACCGAAGATCCATTGGTATGGTGAGGGCACGAGTGGTGAAATAAATTTTAAAGTATAAAGGCGCCATTTATACAAAAGGAGCTAGAATCGTGGGCATTCCGATATTGACATTAAGCTGTTCAATATTTGAGGAGGAGACTGATCTAAGTTCAACTAAAAAAATATAAAAAGAAACAGAAAAAGGAAACAAAAAGACGAAATTATAAGAGTATATAAGCGAATATAAGAGTATATAAGAGCTAACTTTGTTTTATTCTTTTTGTCTTCTGAGTTTTCAGACAGAGAGAGGGAGAAAGGGAGAGAGAGAGGGCCCCTCCCTTCAGCACACATACACATACATGCCACACACACACACACAGAGCTAAATATATCTCTTCTGCAATGTCAGACAACAGTTGGAATAGCAAAGATATTTCAATTTGGTACCTTGAAAAGAAGAATAAAAAGCAAGCTAAGTTTTTGAAGAATGGACTGGATGTTGATGCGTCTTTGGATGAACAGTTTAGATGGTTCATGATCCAAAAAGACTCTGTCAAGCTGAAAGCCTTTCCAATACTGGCTGCTCATTGGATTTTGAAGCAAGGTGGAATTTTTTGCAGCGCAGATGGAATTCCGGTTTCACTTGTTGAAGCAATGAAACCCCAAGTTGAAGCATATAACAAGTTAAATAAAATTATGTCTATTACATGTCCAGAAAAAGATAAAACAATTATTGATGATTCATTTGATCCAGATTGGACAAATATAATAGCAGAGGCTGAAAGAAAATATCTACAAGCACCAGTAGACTCAGCAAAAACTGTAATGCCTCCTCCATACAACCCAAAGTATCCAACTTTGCCTGAACAAAGTAAAGGTTCTGGCAAATCAAATGGAGTGCCAGTTGACAAGATATATATTGCATCTGCACAGGCAGCTCCAGTAATAACCAGATCTAAATCCACTCAGCCAAACAGAGACATGCTGAGATGCACACCAGCTCACAATGGATCTGAATGGGGTGATGACACAAGAGATGACGACATGATCACAGTTGACAAGGTCGGTCCTGAATTCTCTTCACCTTTTGTTAAAAGAGAAGAATTACAATCTGAAATGATGACTGAAGAAAGACCATTCACACCAGGAGAACGTCAAGCCATCCTTACAGCTTTACCTCCTTTAAAGAGACAAGATCCAAACACAGAGTTTTGGCGAGAATTAGATTCCTTGGTTGAAGCACATCAAATGACATTAAAAGATATACACACCATTGTGAAAGCTAAAACCCCGAGAGATCGATGGGAACGCTTGCCAGCGTCAATAACAACAGCCCAATGGATAAACTTATGGGTAGATGGCCAAGGACGACCCCTGGGTCTTTGGCAAGCCTTAGATGTGTTCCGAAAAGAAATCCAAGATGTCCTGGGCAGTGGTAAGACCCCTTTTACTTCAGTTACATTGATTAAGCAAAAAGATGATGAATCTCCAGATGAATATGCCCTGCGTAAATGGAATGCTTATGAAAGATGGGCTTTATGTGCTAAGAAAGAGCCAGATAGAGATGATGTACAATTTATTGACACACTCGTGGACGGCTTTAGCTCAAAATACCAACAAGCCTTGACACTTGGAGTCAATCCGGGAGAAACATTTGATCAAATTATGCAATGGGCTGGTCGTCTAGAGATGGCTATAAGATCAAACAAGGAAGAAGTAAACAAGCCAAATCGAAAGGGAGTGGCATTTGTCCAATCCAACATTGATACAGACAGGATGGTGAAGCTATGCCGTAACTGTGGGAAAATTGGCCACATTAGGAGAGACTGTTGGGCTAAAGGAGGCGGAATAGAAGGTAAAGGTCCATCATTTAAACAGGTCAATGCGAAAAGCAACGGTGAGACTCCTCAAGGGAAGAAATGGACTGAAGCACAAGTTCGTCAGCTCCTTGAGGGAATCATGCGTCCGCAATAGGAATCAGCGGCCCCCTGTATAAGTAAGAAAAAAGATAACCGCCTTTTTATCCCTGCTTTAATAGGGGGCCATCCATGTGACTGCCTTCTCGATACAGGGGCAGCTATCTCCATAACTGATTTGAACCTGCCTACAACACATGAAACTATAGAAGTTGAAGGAGTTGGAGGAGGTATAACAAAATTTCACAAAAGTATACCGGTTCCTCTGCAGATACATGAAGATGAAGTCTTGTGGACACCTTTCTGGGTGGGACCGAATTCACAAGGAAGTCTCATAGGTATGGACATTTTACCAATGTTGAACATGATCATATTTACTGACAGTCGTCAAGTTGCTACAACAGCTGGAATAATACCACACGAAGACCGCACATGTAATATAAGTTCTATTGGTGTGGCAACACCCATCACCAGAGAATGGGAAAAAGAAGGTGTGTGGGGTCTTCTGTGTAGTTTATATCCGGAAGTTTGGGCTAAACACAAATTAGACTGTGGAAAAGCTAATATTGACCCAGTTGTTATTGAGGGACCAACACACGCCCCTCATAAACAATATCCCATTCGACCAGAAGCAAGACAAGCAGTGGCAGAGATTGTGGCAGACTTGGAAGCTGAAGGAATTGTTCGACAAGCTTCTTCAACAACCAACAGCCCTGTCTGGCCAGTCAGGAAATCAGATAACTCGTGGAGATTAACCATCGATTACACAAGACTTAACAGTGTAACACCAAAACCACATCCTATAGTAGCTAACCCTGCAACCATTCTGAATGACATTCCAGGAGATGCAAAAATATTCACGGTTTTAGATGTGCTGTCGGCTTTCTGGTCTATACCTATTGATGAAAAATCTCAAGAAAAATTGGCCTTTACAGTAGGCGCAACCCAGTATGTTTGGAACAGACTCCCACAAGGTCTTAACCTTTCCCCTGTTGTATTTCACAGAGCTCTTGACCAATTCTTAACAGAGCGGAAAGCTGAAATTGAAAGTTCGGGAAGTGTTTGCCTTCAATATGTTGATGACTTGTTGATTGCAAGCCCCGATGAAAACAGCCACATATCTGCATTAAATATAACTCTGCAAGCTCTAAGGAGAGGTGGATTCAAGGTAAACCCTGATAAAGCTCAGCTGGCCAAAACTAGAGTTATCTATCTAGGCCAAGAAATATCTGCCGAGGGAAGAAGAATGACAACAGAGCGTGTAGAGGCTCTACGACAACTTCCAAAGCCTTTGACGGTTACAGGAATGCGAAAGGTAATGGGACTTTTCAATTACTGTCGTCAATATATACCTGATTTCGCCAGTATCACTAGTCCTCTCATCGACTTGTATAAAGGAGGAAAACCTGGAGTGGAAAAGATAGAGTGGACAACAGAAGCTGAGGAAGCGTTTACTTCTATGAAAGAGAAACTGATTTCAGCTCCAGCCTTGGGACTCCCTGATGGTCGTTTGCCCTTTCATCTGTGGACCAGGGTAGGAGATGAGACATACTCAGCCGTGTTGTGTCAAAAACCTGGTGATCGTTACAAACCAGTTGGGTACTTTTCCACAAAGATTCCTGTCACCATGATAGGTCAACCACGATGTATACAAGCTCTCGATGGTGCCACGTGGGCAGTGAATGCTGTGGAAAATTTGATAGGTGCACAAACTATCATATTGCACACTCCACACAGTATAGTGACACTGTTGAACAACACCAACATCAAAACAATCACTGATGCGAGGAGAGCAAAATGGGAAGTAGCCCTGCTCAACAAGGACTTGAGAGTGGAAATCATTAGAGACACTTCTCTTAACCCCGCAACAATGATGTTGGAACCACATGAGGGAATACCACATGAGTGTGAAAAACAAGTAGAAGAAGAAAGCCTTGGCCCAGTTAATCCAATACCTCTTGAAAATCCAGATAAAGAGTTATGGGTTGATGGATCCAGTTACTACATCGAAGGAAAACGACACACTGGATGGGCTGTAGTAAAGGCTGATGGAACTGTTGTGAAAAAAGGAGCTCTTCCAGGGCAATTTTCAGCACAAGTAGCTGAGCTCATAGCACTCACGGAAGCTCTTGAACTTTCAGAAGGAGATCGAGTCAACATCTACACAGATAGTCGTTATGCTTTCGGTGTGGTTCATGACTATCTTGCCCTCTGGAAAAGACGTGGACTCATCACTAGTAGTGGGGGCGAAATACAGCATGCTTCCATAATTCGTCGCTTGATTACAGCATGTCACTTACCAAGAGAAGCCGCCGTAGTCAAGGTAAAATCACATCAATCTGACAAGTCCAAAGTAAGTCAAGGAAACACGGCAGCAGATGCAGCAGCTAGAGAAGCAGCTTTACTTTCCCCTACTCCTATCACCTTGGTTCAGGAAAGAAGGAAGGACAGTCCTGAGCTCCAACTTCTGTCATATCTCACAGAAACAGATGAAGAAAAGGAACAGTGGATAAAAGTGGGAGCGAAGGAGGATGATCAAGGTATCTGGAGAATTCCAACAGGACAAGTGGTGATGCCTATTGGAACAAGGAAAGAACTAATGCAGCTGTATCATGGTAAGGTGCATGCTGGAGCAAAAGCAATGAAAGCTCAAATCAGCGAGACTTGGTGGTGGCCACGAATGATGAGAGACATTGATGATTATTGTAGGAGATGTTTGATTTGCATGAAAGCAAATGTGGGAAAGTCTGTCAAGGTGCGAATGTCACATGCACCTAGACCAACAGGGCCATGGACACATCTCCAAATTGATTTCACAGGACCATTGTCACCCAGTGGAGGGTATCAGTACATTCTAGTGATCATAGACCGATTTACTAGATGGGTGGAAGCATTTCCAACAAAGACTTGCACAGCTGAAGCTGTAGCCCGAGTAATGGTGGAAGAAGTGTTTCCTCGCTGGGGTCTTCCATATGAGATTGATTCCGACAATGGGACCCACTTCACTGGAAAATTGATGAAAGAAGCAATGAAACTGATGGGGATTAAACAGAAGTTCCACATTCCCTATCGTCCACAAAGTTCAGGTTTAATTGAGAGGATGAATAGGACTTTGAAGACATTCCTTACCAAAGCTATTCTGCAGACTGGCCAAGGTTGGCATAAATTGTTACCCGCTATATTGTGGAACTTAAGAGCAACTCCAAACAGAGTAACGGGACTAACTCCTTTTGAACTAATGACTGGAAGAGCAATGATCCTACCTCCTGATGCTCCGCCACCAGCGGGAACAGGAGGGGATTCTACGTTGTTCCAAGAAAAGTTAAGACGGTATCTCACAATGCTGGACAAAGCTACCAAAGAAAACAACCAGAAAGTGCGAGAAGCCCAGCAGCAGTGGGATGAAAAACACACCACTACTGATATTCCACACATTCCCGATTTAGGCAGTTTTGTTATGGTCAAACGTATTCCTAGGAAAGGTTTAGAGCCTAGGTGGGAAGGACCGTATGAGATACTTCTAACAACAGACACGAGTGTGTGCCTTAAAGGGAAGGGGGTGGGAACAGATAGATGGTATCATTGGTCGCAAGTCAAACCGTGTCTAGTGAATGAACAAAATGAGGACGATAGCTTATGGCCAGAAAATGAGCACTGTTCGTCCATCAGTTTTAAAACCTGGATAACAAAGGAATGATGTTTAATTATTTCTCTGCTTCCATTTCAGGAATCAGTTCCACTGACATTGATTAGAGATGGTTGCAAGTTATTCATGGTACACAACGACAATGGTACGCTTGTTTTTAATTTTATTTGGCATCTACCAAGAAAGCCAAGCTTTATGGACTCCTCGAGTTCAAGAAATAACTCGGAATTCAACTTTGAAATCTGGTCAACGTTTCACTCTACCCTTTATCTCCAAATGGGGATTATGGGATTGGGTGCCTAGAAATGATAAAGACCTCGCTAAATATCGAGAGGACATCTATGGTGGATGTAACTATCACCATGAATGTTACAAAAGTAGAGTAATTTGGCCAGTTAAAGATGGGGGATATTCGAGTAGTGCACAAAGACGAGAAATTTGTTCAAAGGAACAATGCGAAGTTTTGGGTTTAGATCTCATAACTTCTACCAATGTGGAAATTAACTTTGCCTTGAATCGCACTCACATGCTCACAATATGGGATTCATTGACTCTAGGGTGTATTTATCCCATAGTGTTGCCTTGTGAGGGGTTCCTATGGGATACGGTCCCTGGGACAACGCGATTTAAAGGAAATTATTTAAGAGTATGGCATTCGGAAGATGAGAATGAATATTGTGAAACTGAATTAGAAACTGGAGAAATTGGACGGTGTTTCTATCTTTCTGCGGAAAAGACAAACAAAGCTAAAACATGCCCAATTACAACTGCTGCACCAGCTCATGGTATCTTGTTAGCAAAAGAAACCAAAACCTTGATAAACGAGGCCCACATGGTGCGACAACGTATCAATTATAATTTAAATTCCCTTCTTACTGTTTTTGATCAGTCCTATTGTGGGAATTTTACACAAATTCGGAATTGGCTGGACAAAGAAGTAAAATATTATACTTCCAAAGACCCTCTGAATAGTCGAAGTCGTAAACCTCGAAGTATATGGGGAGACATAGCGGGGGTATTTGGTTCTGTCAATTCAATTAGTAATACTGCCCAAGTGAGTCAATTAAGTGAATATACTCAGTGGGTGGGGAAAATGACAGGAAAAGGACTAATTGAGGCTCTTCAAGGTTCGTTACATATTATAGCAGCGGGTCAACATCTTAATAATGCTGCGAAGGAATTAGCAGACACATTGGCAAAATCATCTAATTTCGAGACACACCGCGCGGCATGTTTGTTTTTAGCTCAAAATCTAAAGGATCAAATGGTAGAGGATGTTCAAGTTATTCGGATGGGTCAAGTTCCTGAACGAATAGCTGAATCTTTGCTCCTTGTTTTTGGTAACCAACTTAATTTGACTTCTGCCAAACATGTTCCGTTAGTGAAAATCGCAATAGATGAGAAATCGTTGTCAGGTTCTGGAACATTGCCATTAATTATGGTATGGCCTCAATATGGAAAGCGCAACGTAATGACAGTTAGACAATTCCAATCAATGGGTATTAGACAAAGAAATTCAGTAATAAGATTAGGGAAAACCGGATATTGGGCTGAAGGGGATACACCAATGATCTCTACCACAGATTGTTGCGTTGAGGAACATGAATGGGTAATTTGCTCATGTTCTACAATGTTTAGTTTATCTCTCAATGGATCCGCAGTTTGGGAAATAGTTCCTCTAGATCAAGCCACAGGTGCATGGCAATTGTCAGAAGCACAGTGGTGTATATTACATGACGGAATAAGTGAGAATATGATATATGGAGGGAAGTTATGTCCAATTCCTCGTGATCCATTTTGCGTTGAAGTTCTCTATCCTCTTTATTTGGGTGGAATTCATGTTCCACATGTGCAATTGCTGCAATTAGAACCACAGTGGTGGAGTAATGATTTAGTAGAGGAAAGAAATAATGAACTCTTTGAAATGGTTAAAAGAGTTAAAGAGAGTGTTAAAGCAGCTCAAGAGGAGGGAATTCAAGCAATAGGTCATGTGGTAATAGCAAATGGAATAGCTCAATTGATATCTGAAAGAAAATTAACACAGATTCCAGGGAATTTATCGTGGTCAGACTGGATAGTTTTGACTATGGTAGGAGTCCTTGTGTTCATGTTCGTAATAAACATTATCATATGTGTTACTAGACGGAGAAGTATTAAACCTATTAAATTGGTTATTTCTAACCAAATGGATAAGGTCGAGAATGGAAAATATAGGGTGAAATAGGAGATATACACTACATACAAAACACAACCCCACAAACATTAACACCTGCTTACTGATTTACACCCCAAGGGATAGGATTCTTTAACATCAACGTTTATGTTAGTTTGTTATTTTGACCAGGAACTGGAGGAGTTCAGGTACCGGACGAGTCCAGGCACTGGTGAAGACTTATTAGTTTTTCCTTTCCTTTAGAAAGCTGGGGTTCATTTTAAATGCATACACATAGGCGTAATTACACACATAGTATGCGGGAACATAACATGGGTTGGGGTCATTTTATTTCATTTTATTTTCTTTTGTTTGTTTATTCCCATTTCCTTATGTTTCTATTTTTTTGTCCTTTGTATGTCTTTTCTTGGTCTGCTATTTCTCTCCTCACTATCATTTCATTAGGTTGGCGATGGTGTGGAACTTGACGGCCGTAGTTCCAGTGGAGGGAGATGAAGATTAAAATTTCATTGTTTTAATATTATTTAAATATATAATCAAATGTATATTCTATTTGAAAGAGTGTAATGCATGAGAGTTGAGTTTGCATGTTATGTGCAGGAGGAGAGAAGATATTTTGTTTCACAGGAATATGTGTGAGTGTATTCTGAAAGGCTGCACGTAGCACAGGCTTTAGCTGAAGCAGCTGTTCATGATGATGTAGACAACTGATGTATAGAATTCCCTACAAGGTTAGGATGTGCATGTATGAAGCATACGCTATTTTAAAGAAACCAACTTGTTTTTCTCAACCTTGTAAGGACTTGTATGATCTCTAGTCATGGTATATAAAGATCGATGTAACACACTACCCCCTTAGAGAAGACCCGCTAGAGAAGAAGCTAGAGAAGCCCAGAGAAGAGGGGCACATGGAGACATAGAATGAACTTCTCTCCTGACACACAATAAAAGTTTTCCTTGGCAAAGCAACTTGGTATTCGGTCCTGTGATTCAACTATACGGGGACAAAAGCTGTAATTTCAGATCAACAAAACCAAAACCCTAACCCTAACCCTATCATTTGAGCAAATCTATATATTTAACCATAACCCGAACCCAACCCTAAACCTAACCCTAACCATAACCCTAACCCTACACTAACTCTAACCCTAACCCTAACACTAACCCTATCCCTAACCCTAACCCTATCATTTGAACACAACCATATATCTAACCCTAACCCGAACCCAACCCTAAACCTAACCCTAACCATAACCCTAACCTTAACCCTATCCTTAACCCTAACCTTAACCCTAACCCTATTCATAACCCTATCCCTAACCCTAACCCTAATCCTATCATTTGAACACAACTATATATCTAACCCTAACCCTAACCTAACCCAAATCCTAACCCTAACCATAACCCTAACTCTAACCCTAACCCTAACCAAAACCGTAACCCTAACCCTATCATTTAAACAAATCTATCTAACCCTAACCCTAACCCTACCCTAAGCTTAACCCTAACCATAACCCTAACCCTACCCTACCCTAACTCTAACCCTAACCTAAATATAACCCTAACCCTAACTCTAACCCTAACCCTAACCAAAACCCTAACCCTAACCCTAACCCTAACCAACCCTAACCCTAACCCTAACCATAACCCTAACACAACCCTAACCCTAACCCTAACTCTAACCCTAACCCTAACCAAAACCCTAACCCTAACTCGAACCGTAACCCTAACCTTAACCCTAACCAAAACCATTACCATTACCCTAACCCTAACCCTATCATTTGAACACATCTATTTATCTAACCCTAACCCTAACCCTAACCTAACCTTAACCCTAACTCTAACCCTAACCCTAACCCTAACCCTAACCAAAACCCTAACCCTAACTCTAACCCTAACCAAAACCATTACCCTAACCCTAACCCTATCATTTGAACACATCTATATATCTAACCCTAACCCTAACCATAATCCTAACATAACACTAACCCTAACCCTACCCTAACCCTAACCATAACCCTAACCCTAACCCTAACCAGAACCTGACCCTAACCATAACCCTAACCTTAACCCTATCCTTAATCCTAACCATAACCCTAACCCTATTCATAACCCTAACACTAACCCTAAACCTACCCTCACCTTACCGTAACCTAACCCTACCCTAACCCTAACCCTAACCCTACCCCTAACCCTAACCCCTAACCAAAACCATTACCCTAACCCTAACCCTATCATTTGAACACATCTATATTTCTAACCCTAACCCTAACCCTAATCCTAACAAAACACTAACCCTAACCCTAACCCTAACCATAACCCTAACCATAACCCTAACCCTAACCCGTACCCAACCCTAAACCTAAACCTAACCCTAACCCTAACCATAACCCTCACCTTAACCCCATCCTTAAGCCTAACGATAACCCTAACCCTATTCATAACCCTAACACTAACATAAACCTACCCTAACCCTAACCCTAACCCTAACCCTACCGTAACCTAACCCTACCCTAACCCTATATATCTAACCCTAACCTTAACCAACCCTAACCCTAACCCTAATCCTAACCAAAACCCAGACCTTAACTCTAACCCTAACCCTAACCAAAATCATAACCATAACCCTAACCTTAACCATAACCCTATCATTTGAACATATCTATATGTCTAACTTAACAATAACCCTAACCCTATCATTTGAACACATCTATATATCTAACCCTAACCCTACCATAACCCTATCCAAAACCAAAACCCTAACCCTAACCCTATCATTTGAGCACCTCTATAAATCTAACCATAAACCTAACCCTAACCCTAACACTAACCCTAACCCTATCCCTAACCCTAACCCTAACCCTATCATTTGAACACAACTATATATCTAACCCTAACCCGAACCCAACCCTAAACCTAACCCTAACCATAACCCTAACCCTAACCATAACCCTAACCCTATATATAACCCTACCCCTAACCCTAAACCTAATCCTATCATTTGAACACAACTATATATCTATCCCTAACCCTAACCTAACCCAAATCCTAACCCTAACCCTAACCAAAACCATAACCCTAACCCTATCATTTAAACAAATCTATATATCTAACCCTAACCCTAACCCTACCCTAACCTTAACCCTAAGCATAACCCTAACCCTAACCATAACCCTAACCCTACCCTAACTCTAACCCTAACCCTAACCTAAACATAACCATAACCCTAACTCTAACCCTAACCCTAACCAAAACCAAAAGCCTAAACCTAACCAACCCTAACCCTAACCATAACCTTAAAACAACCCTAACCCTAACCCTAACTCTAACCCTAACCCTAACCAAAACCCTAACCCTAACTCGAACTCGAACCCTAACCCTAACCAAAACCATTACCATTACCCTAACCCTATCATTTGAACACAACTATTTATCTAACCCTAACTCTAACCCTAACCCTAACCAAAACCCTAACCCTAACTCTAACCCTAACCCTAACCCTAACCCTAACCATTACCCTAACCCTAACCCTATCATTTGAACACATCTATTTATCTAACCCTAACCCTAATCCTAACATAACACTAACCCTAACCCTACCCTAACAATAACCCTAACCCTAACCGGAACCTAACCCTAACCATAACCCTAACCTTAACCCTATCCTTAATCCTAACCCTACCCTAACCCTAACCATAACCCTAACCCTAACCCCTAACCAAAACCATTACCCTAACCCTAACCCTATCATTTGAACACATCTATATTTCTAACCCTAACCCTAATCCTAACATAACACTAACCCTAAACCTAACCCTACCCTAACCCTAACCCTACCGTAACCTTAACCAACCCTAACCCTAACCCTAATCCCAACCAAAACCCTGACCCTAACTCTAACCCTAACCCTAACCAAAATCATAACCATAACCCTAACCTTAAACATAACCCTTTCATTTGAACACATCTATATATCTAACCTAACACTAACCCTAACCCTATCATTTGAACACAACTATATATCTAACCCTAACCCTACCCTAACCCTATCCAAAACCAAAACCCTAACCCTATCATTTGAGCACATCTATATATCTAACCATAACCCTAACCCTAACCATAACCCTAATCCTACACTAACTCTAACCCTAACCCTAACACTAACCCTAACCCTATCCCTAACCCTAACCCTATCATTTGAAAACAACTATATATCTAACCCTAACCCGAACCCAACCCTAAACCTAACCCTAACCATAATCCTAACCTTAACCCTATCCTTAACCCTAACCATAACCCTAACCCTATTCATAACCCTATCCCTAACCCTAACCCTAATCCTATCATTTGAACACAACTATATATCTAACCCTAACCCTAACCTAACCCAAATCCTAACCCTAACCCTAACCCTAACTCTAACCCTAACCTTAACCCTAACCATAACCCTAACCATAACCATAACCATAACCATAACCATAACCCTAACCTAACCTTAACCCTAACCATAACCCTAACCATAACCATAACCCTAACCCTACCCTAACTCTAACCCTAACCTAAACATGTCCCTAACCCTAACTCTAACCCTAACCAAAACCCTAACCCTAACCAACCCTAACCCTAACCATAACCCTAACACAACCCTAACTCTAACCCGAACTCTAACCCTAACCCTAACCAAAACCATTACCATTACCCTAACCCTAACCCTATCATTTGAACACATCTATTTATCTAACCCTAACCCTAACCCTAACCTAACCTAACTTTAACCCTAACCCTAACCCTAACCCTAACCAAAACCATTACCCTAACCCTAACATTTGAACACATCTATATATCTGACCCTAACCCTAACCCTAACCCTAATCCTAACATAACACTAACCCTAACCCTAACCACAACCCTAACCCTAACCCTAACCGGAACCTAACCCTAACCATAACCCTAACCTTAACCCTATCCTTAATCCTAACCATAACCCTAACCCTATTCATAACCCTAACACTAACCCTAACCCTACCGTAACCTAACCCTACCGTAACCCTAACCATAACCCTAACCCTAACCCCTAACCCTAACCCTAACCATAACCCTAACACTAACCCCACCCTAACCCTATCATTTGAACACATCTATATATCTAACCCTAACCTTAACCGTAACCAACCCTAACCCTAACCCTAATCCTAACCAAAACCCTAACTCTAACCTTAACCCTAACCAAAATCATAACCATAACCATAACCCTAACCTTAACCATAACCCTATCAATTTAACACATCTATATATCTAACCTAACCCTAACCCTATCATTTGAACACATCTATATATCTAACCCTAACCCTAACCAAAACCAAAACCAAAATGCTAACCCTAACCCTATCATTTGAGCACATCTATATATCTAACCACAACCCTAACCATAACCCTAACCCTAACCCTATCCCTAACCCTAACCCTATCCCTAACCCTAATCCTATCATTTGAACACAACCATATATCTAACCCTAACCCTAACCTGAACCCAACCCTAAACCTAACCCTAACCATAACCCTAACCTTAATCCTATCCTTAACCCTAACCATAACCCTAACCCTATTCATAACCCTATCCCTAACCCTAACCCTAACCTAACCCAAACCCTGACCCTAACTCTAACCATAACCCTAACTCTAACCCTAACCCTAACCCTAACCAAAACCGTAACCCTAACCCTATCATTTGAACAAATCTATATATCTAACCCTAACCCTAACCTAACCTTAACCCTAACCATAACCCTAACCCTAACCCTAACCCTAACTCTAACCCAAACCCTACCATCCCTAACCGTAACCCTAACACAACCCTAACCCTAACCCCTAACCCTAATCCTAACCAAAACCCTAACCCTAACCCTAATCCTAACCCTACCCTAAAGCTAACCCTAACCCTAACCCTAACCAAAACCATTACCCTAACCCTAACCCTATCATTTGAACACATCTATATATCTAACCCTAACCCTAACCCTAACCTAACCTTAACCCTAACTTGACTCCACTTGAGTTGGTGGTTCAGGCTCCCCAAGCTCAAAGACATGGTACACGAACTCCCAGAAAACCAATATTCCCCAGCTTCTCCATCTCCCACAGACTGAGAGGCTGATCAAGACAGATGTTGAAAACCTCCTTCATATCATCCTCACTATAGTCCAAATGATCTTCTTCAATTAGTAGATCACGGGCAAAGTCTCTCACGTCAGCCCCTTGCTGACGAAAGTAGCAGGAGTTGACATGCTGGATCAACCACTGGCGGCTATTGGGAGATGGGAAAAGGAAGATACCCATATCTCTGCTGAGTCCTCTTGTGGCTGGATCGTTCTGTCAGGTTCTGGGGTGTAAGGAAGGAGCGAGGAGAAAATGGGTTTCTTTATTTACATAAAAAATAAAACCAAACAAACAAACAAAAACTACCCTCAAGGGGGAAAACAGACTTGACTTGACTTGAAATATATGAAACGATCCAGCACAGGACTGAAAACACAAGGAGAATAAAAAGGGTAGCAAACAAGGCAGGTAATGAGGGAGGACAGGTGGGGCAAATAAACCAATAATCAGGAAACAAGTTGGGCGGGGTCAAGACAATGGACAAGAGAGCACATGGCACAAGGAAACATGACAAGCCATGTGCTCACACCAAACATGACAAAAAAACTAGCACATGGCTAATGAAAACAATCACAAGCCACGTGCTCACAAAACGAGACACGAACGTAACACGAACGCGCAGCCAGCGAGCACACTCACAGACCATGCGTTCACACAAAACACGACATGAAAGCACGCGGCAGATGTAAATAAACCGCGTGCAACACAGAACAAGACAGGACTCACGGAACACAAGAACGCACGGTGAGTGAAACACAACCGTGCGCTCACAATAAAGACAGGAAGCGCGAGTGTCCGAATCCCGACCTGAAACCAAACCAGACATGAATGCCGGGATCCGAACACCACGAGCCCCAACATGAAACGAGACACGCAGACAAGAGAGCGCACGGCTCGAGAACTTGAGGCCGTGCGCTCACACAAAGACCGGACGTAAAGGGAGTGTCAGAGCTCTGTCACAAGACCAATAACATAAACTAGACCGAAGTGACAGAACCCTGACATCCATCCATCTATCTATCTATCTATCTATCTATCTATCTATCTATCTATCTATCTATCTATCTATCTATCTATCATAACTTCTAAAGTAAAACTTTAACTATTTCAAACTTCAAGCTTTTCAAACTGTTTCAAATTTTTCTAGCTAGGCTTTTTCAAGCCAACTTAAAGTTTGTCTCGACAAACTTTTCTATCTAGTTATGTATGTTACTGGAACTCCATGACCATGGTCATCCCTCACAAGCAATGTAAAAAGTGGAGAGGAATATTGATTCACACAGTGTGTAGCATCAAAAAACAAAGTATTACTCCCATGGTCCTGTAGGTCTTTTCTCATGCACTCCGTTTGGAGAACAATTATAAGATCCTGATCCTTACCCAGTGGCTGATAAAATACAACATCATCTTTTAAACGACTGGCTAATAGTTTCTCTGTGCTCTTACAATCATCTTGATCAAGGTGTTTCCCTCGAAGCATACAAGTACGGATATTATGTATGTCCTCTGGTGTAACAAAGTATTTTCTGGAATGATAAATAGCTTCTCCATGAGCTCTTGACCACTCATTAGCTTGAAGGAGGATGACATCTGGTTTTACACCTAATTTGATCCACTACTTGATCTCATCCACCAGCTGAATCTGCTGAAAATGACCATCTTCAACAGAAACATCAGGTCCATTGTGCTGGTCAAATATTCTCTGCACAACAACTTTGTGTCCTTTCCAATCATTTCTTACTTTAAAAGAGAGCTATGCTTTACACCCGACAGCTCTGTGACTTCCTTCATATACACTTCCAGATCTTCTGCAATAGAACATGTAATATCCTCAATTTGTGATCGCAGAAAGGCTGAAAGAAAGAGGACAGACAGAATAACAAACCTTTTGTCAGCCAGCCGAGGGAAGAAGAGCTGGAACAATGAAAATGGAGGTCGATTGCATTTAGTTGGCACACGCTGATGACATCAGAGGCTTGTGATTGGTTGATTGAATGTTGATCCGGGATCAACATCCTACTTGGCAAAATCACGGTGACCCAGGGTAGGGGTCTCGTGGCCTAGTGGTGAGGGAGTCGGGCTTGTAATCTGAAGGTTCGATTCCCACGGGGATTGTGAATAAACAGCACTCTCTCCACCTTTGATACCATGACTAAAGTGCCCTTGAGCAAGACACCTAACCCCTAATTGCTCCCCTTGTAAGTTGCTTTGGATAAAAGTGTCTTCTAAATGATTGAAAATGAAAATGAAACCAACTGATCATCTTCGACCTTTCCGTAACAAAACATGGAAATCTCAGCCGAACAGCTGATCATAGCTATACTGGGGGGTTGTTATAGCTCATCTCCATAATTATATCTAGTAGTAAAGCTAAAGCAAGGGCTAAAATCAATTTATCCCTGGCTGAAACTTCCTCATGGTCGTGGAGAGCACAGTTTATGGTTGCATAGCAACGACAGACGCTACAGAAGGGCGAGCTCCCGAACGCTTGCAAAAGTAGGAGGAAGCGACGTGGCCAAACTTTACACGCTTTTTTAGGCGCGATATGTGAACAGGCAAAAAGCATCGCTATTACTGCTCTCGGTTGGACTTCTCGGTGTACGCAGAGCTATATCTTGTCATCTTGTCATCTTTATTTATATAGCGCTTTTTACAATGCAAATTGTGGCAAAGCAGCTTTACATTAATAAGAAAATGGTGTCATTGTGCAGCTTATTCTATATATTATTGATTCATTCCGTTGCAAATATCCATAGTTATTAGTCTAGTTAATTTAGGTATATCAGCACTGCAGAAAACAGTGACGTAATCGTCCGGCTCAGCTCAGTTTGTATACAACGGCGCCAATGCAGGCATATCAAAAACACTGCTGAATATCAAGCAAGTAATATATAACAGTTACAGCCCACCCAATCAATAGTGACTGGGAAATGGTCAACTTTGTACTGCAGTTAAAGTGACACATTAAGTGTTATTTGAACTTTTTTTATTTATATGTTTATTTTATTTATACTGCTTAATTTATGTTCAATCTGTAGAAAGAAGTTCAGTGAGATTTCTCATTTGAAATTATACAGGGCAGAAAACAATTGGTTGATTTTGTGGCAAAACATTTAGCAGTGTTTACATGTTGTTTTAATGCAAATAATTAATTCAAATAGAAGTAAAATGACATGCATTACAAGTTGATTTGAAAGTGCACCAACATTTTTGCATTTAATGATTTTCAGTTGAATAAAAGACTATTTTCCCTTCATACGTTTCATTATTGAGGATTTCTTAAAAATACTATAAAAATCTCGTCTTGTGAACCCAATCTCGTGTCTCGTCTCGTGGGAATAGGGGTCTCGTCACACCCCTTATATATATATATATATATATATATATATATATATATATATATATATATATATATATATACACACATACATACATAGTGGGTACGGAAAATATTCAGACAAATCATTTAAAGTTCTTTTTTTTTTCCTCATTAATGTACACACAGCATCCCATATTGACAAAAGCACAGAATTCTTGACATTTTTGCAGAGTTATTAAAAAAGAAAAACAGAAATATCACATGGTCCTAAGTATTCAGACCCGTTGCTGTGACACTATAGACCCGTTGCTGTGACTGTATATTTAACTCAGGTGCTCTCCATTTCTTCTGATCATCCTTGAGATGGTTCTACACCTTCATTTGAGTCCAGCTGTATTTGATTATACTAATTGGACTTGATTAGGAAAGCCACACACCTGTCTATATTTAAGACCTTACAGCTCACAGTGCATGTCAGAGCAAATGAGAATCATGAGGTCAAAGGAACAGCCTGAAGAGCTCAGAGACAATACTGTGGCAAGGTACATATCTGGTCAAAGTTACAAAATTTCTGCTGCACTCAAGGTTCCTAAGAGCATAAGAGCTCTTCTTAAGATCATTAATTCATCTTTAGCACTAGGTTACCGGGTACCGAAAAATGTTAAGCAGGCTATTATCAAACCTCTTATTATAAAACCACAACATGATCCTGGAGAATTAGTCAATTACAGACCGATCTCCAATCTACCTTTTCTGTCAAAAATACTAGAAAAGGCAGTATCATCTCAACTGTGTTCCTACTTGGAAAGAAATGGTATCTGTGAGGATTTCCAGTCAGGATTTAGACCGTACCATAGTACTGAGACTGCTCTCATTAGAATTACAAATGATTTGCTCTTATCAGTTTGTGGTTGTATCTCTCTATTAGTGTTACTAGACCTCAGTGCTGCTTTTGACACTATCGACCACAATATTATTTTGAATAGACTAGAAAATTATGCTGGGATTAGTGGAATTGCATTGACATGGTTGAAATCATACTTATCTGACCGTTATCAGTTTGTAGTAGTAAACAAAGAGATGTCATTTCGATCACAAGTTAAATATGGAGTACCATAAGGCTCAGTTCTAGGACCGTTGCTTTCCACTCTGTACATGCTACCCTTGGGAGATGTCATTAGGAAGCATAGCATTCGTTTTCACTGTTACGCTGATGATACTCAGCTCTATATTTCCTCGCGCCCTGACGAAACCTACCAATTCTCAAAATTAACAGAATGCGTAGCGGATATAAAAAAAAACTGGATGACTTGTAATTTCCTACTACTAAATTCAGAAAAAAAAGAGATTATAATTATTGGACCAAAAACTTCAGCACATAATAACCTAGAATACTGTCTAACATTTGATGGCTGCTCTGTTAAGTCGTCTTCGTCAGTTAGGAACCTGGTTGTGCTCTTTGATATCTTTCATTTGAAAGCCACATTTCTAGCATATGTAAAACCGCATTCTTCCATCTTAAAAATATATCTAAATTACGACATATGCTCTCAATGACAAATGCCCAAGAGCTAGTTCATGCGTTTATGACCTCGAGATTAGATTACTGTAACACTCTACTGGGTGGTTGCCCTGCTCGCGTGATAAACAAATTACAGCTGGTCCAAAATGCAGCTGCTAGAGTCCTTACTAGAACCATGAAATATGAACATATTAGCCCGGTTCTGTCAAAACTGCACTGGCTCCCTATTAAACATTGTATAGATTTTAAAATCTTGCTAATTACTTACAAAGCACTAAATGGCTTAGCTCCCCAGTACCTGAGTGAGCTCTTAATGCATTATAGTCCTTCGCATCTATTACGATCTCAGAATTCTGGCCAGTTGTTAATACCTAGAATATCAAAATCAACCGCAGGCGGTAGATCCTTTTCCTATTTGGCACCTAAACTCTGGAACAATCTTCCTAGCATTGTTCGGGAAGCAGATACACTCTGTCAGTTTAAATCTAGACTAAAAACGCATCTATTTAACCTGGCATACACATGACGCACTATAAACTTTTGTCTTCATATCCATTAAAGGATTGTTAGGCTGCATAGATCAGGTCAGCTGGAATCGGGAACACTTCCTATAACACCAGATGTGCTCGGTACATCAGAAGAAGAATGGCGTCTACGCTAATTTTTTGTCTCTCTGCTTATCCCGAGGTTTACCAATTAACGTGATTGGCTGGATCTGGGCCGTGTCCGGGTCGGACGGGGAACCTGTGTTAACTAGCTCATCCTTTGTTAAGACCTTACCGACTCATCAGCCAGTGGCACATATCCCAACAAACCGTCCCATACCGGCGTGATCAAAAAGATATTAAACTAGATGGAACTAGATTAAATATTTTGACTGTTGCGATTCCAAATCAGTTTAATGACCCGTAACTCTGCCTGAGTATCGGACAAGTGTTCACTGTTGGCCAGAGGAGAACTGGCCCCCCGACTAAGCCTGGTTTCTCCCGAGGTTTTTTTCTCCATTTGTTGGAGTTTTGGTTCCTTGCCGCTGTTGCCTTGGGCTTGCTTACGTTGGGGACACTTGCTTGATATTCAGCAGTGTTTTTGATATGCCTGCATTGGCGCCGTTGTATACAAACTGAGCTGAGCCGGACGATTACGTCACTGTTTTCTGCAGTGCTGATATACCTAAATTAACTAGACTAATAACTACTGATATTTGCAACAGAATGAATCAATAATACATAGAATAAGCTGCACAATGACACCATTTTCTTATTAATGTAAAGCTGCTTTGCCACAATTTGCATTGTAAAAAGCGCTATATAAATAAAGATGACTTGACTTGACTTGACTATAGATGGGGATTGTACTCACCATGGGTCGAGGTGGCCGAATAGGACAGTTCTGAAGTTGGTGGCTATCTCCCCCACAATATAAGCAAAAACGTTGAGATAATCTTCGATGACGCTCCGCAGGTGTCAAACGGTGGGAGTCTACACACATTGGCTCTAGTGCTGGGGGCGCAGATCCCGTATCGGTGAGCAGAGGTTGCAGTGAGGGTGCCTGGAGATTACATACTGCATATCGTTGAGAGATCCGGATGGCCTTCTGGATGAAGGTCTCTAACCTGATTACATCATCGTACATGATCATCAACTGACGGAATTCATGATTGAGATCTTCGGGCTGAACGGACGGCGTGCAGGGAGGCAGCACGTGGCGGGTAAGTCTGTGGTGTCATGTAGAGACGAGACCAGACACTGACAGAGATGTGAGGTGAGCTTAAGAAATGTGGCCAGTAACAAGTGACAGGTGAATGTAATTAGTACTCCGGAGATGCTGATTGTGTGGGTGGAGCTGATGCAGACTCGGTGAGGGGTGTTACAGTTTACATATTTAAAACTAATCATGGTTAGACTGTGGACTCTTAGATCAGTGGCAAGGAAGTTAGAGACTTTACTGAGCACTGAGAGCATTTCTGTTGTGGCTTTATTTCCGTTGTGTTGCGGCTTGTTTCCTTTATTTTGTGGCTTTATTTTGTTGTGTTGTGGCTTTATTTCGTTGTGTTGTGGCAATTCCATTTGATTTATTTCTAAACAAAAAGGGGAAAAATGAAGTAAATGGATTTATGTACCAAATAAAGACTGGCAAGAATTGTTTGTCAATAATTTTTCTATTAAAAAATATGTCTTAAACTATCAGTGCAGTAGTTCACCGTCTTATGAGATCAGGAAAATCAATACTTTTAGTTTATCTCAACAACACTAAACAGCAGTATGAAACCACAAAAATTTCACTTATGGTAAGGAAGTAGAACGTAAAATATAAAGCAATAGACATATGTGGGCCCACTCACACACACACACACCTTGTTGCAGGCCTGAAACGTAGCTGGGGTACGTCGGGGCCTAGTAGACAGCAAATGAACTCTTCACTCAAATGAGCCAAAATAAAACAAACAAAGCACCTGAAACACTAGGCAGCAGAAAATCATCAACTTCCTCCTCGGAAGCGGCAGATTTTCCCGTATTCTCCCCGGCCGTCGGCAGAATGGTCGCGCGAGTCTCTCCCTCAACGACAGCCCACGATGACAACGAGGATCCAGCCAGTCCTCTCAGCTCTCGGAAATAAGTCTCATACACTTAACTAACTCAGGTGACTCTTTGGAAAAAGGGTGTTAATGGGCTTAATAATACCCTACACTGGGTTACACTCTCCCCCGTCTTAATGACTCATGTTACATTTACATTTACCGTAATTTCCGGACTATTGAGCTCACCTGAATATAAGCCGCACCCACTGAATTTAAAAAAAAAAAATATTATTTTGAACATAAATAAGCCGCACATGTCTATAAGCTGCAGGTGTCTACAGGTACATTGAAACAAATGAACTTTACAGAGGCTTTAATTAACCTCTAAAATCCTCAAACTTCATCGCGGTGGTGATGGTTTTGGCTTTCAGTCGGATCTGCACAGCTGAAACATCTCAACGCCGCAAATGTTCATTTACAATCTGTGATGTGCTCAGTTTTTTGGCGGCATGTTTACTGTTTAGATTAAATCGAGCACGCTCAAACTTCCCATCATTCTGATTACGGTAGTCATTTTGTCACCCTCATCATGACAAAGACACGGAGAAATGCATATGATGCTGCTCTCGAGTTGATCTGGCTGCTGGAAAAGGAAATAGAGCTTAATGAGTCGATGATAAGACGTTGGAAACAGCAGCGTGAGGAATTGACTCAGCGCAAAAAGACAACTAAGGGGCCGTTCGCATATCGGGTCTTTTGCGCGCGCATACATAGGAAATAATGAATATGCGCGTGCAAAAGATGCGATATGCATCATATGCATTTCTCCGTGTCTTCGTCATGATGAGGGTGACTCCGCTTTGGAGCAGGTTTTCATCAAGGATGTCTCTGTACATTGCTGTCATGTGCCTTTTACTGAGAAGTGGCTTGTGTCTGGCCACTCTATCATACAGGCCTGATTGGTGGAGAGCTGCGGAGATGGTTGTTCTTCTGGAAGGTTCTCCTCTCTACAAAGAGGAACGCTGGAGCTCTGTCAGAGTGACCTTTGGGTTCTTGGTCACCTCCCTGACTAAGGCCCTTCTCCCCGGATCGCTCAGTTTGGCAGGGCGGCCCGCTCTAGGAAGAGTCCTGGTGCTTCCAAACTTTTTCCACTTACGGATGATAGAGTCCACTAGCTCATTGGGACCTTCAATGCTGCAGAAATTATTATACCCTTACCCCAGATCTGTGCCTCAAAACAATCTCTGAGGTCTACAGATAATTCCTTGGACTTTATGCTTTGTGCTCTGAGATGCACTGTTAACTGTGTGACCTTATGCAGACAGGTGTGTGCCTTTCAAAATCATGTCCAATCAGCTGAATTTACCACAGGTGGACTAATCAAGTAGTAAAAATATCTCAAGGATGATCAGTGGAAACAGGATGCACTTGAGCTCAATTTTGAGTGTCATGTCGAAGGCTGTGAATACTTATATACATGTGATTTTTTTTGTGTTTAATAAATATGCAAAGATTTCAAAAAAACTTTTTTCACGCTGATATTATGGGGTATTGTTTGTAGAATAGTTCTGCAACGACGCGTCACACTGTTTACATTCAACTCGCGTAATGGCGGCTTCTGCTCCAAGGAACAAAGAAAGTTCCATTCGATCACAAAAACCTAGACCACGATTATCAAAAGTATGGGAATATTTTAAACAGAGGCCAAATAAAATGGAGTCTAGTTGAGGAGAAAATCTTCGTCTCGCAAATAAGAAAATATTTCGAGCGAATGAAAATCAGTTTTGCATTTCAAAGAAGTTTATTTGGATGTGTGCGGACATTCTCTTTCGCACATGCAAGGTTTCAATTGCTCGCGCTCCTGATACCCGCCCTGCGCGCTTGCTAAGCGCCGACCGCTCGCAAACCAATGTGCCAAAATTCCAGCCAATTAGCAATGAGGCTGCTAAATTCTGATTGGCTGGCTTGACAACCCATCACAAGACTCCCTGCTTTACAGACAGCGCAAGAGGAAAAATACATGGTTCAGGAGACGTTTGTTCAATGGCTTGAACACTATCAAAGTTCCTTTTAAGACTATATAGAAAGTCTTTGACACTCTTTATTTTAAAGTTCAAATGTCTACCACTGGACGGCCACACATAAGTGGCTTATTTTTAATCAAAATCAAATTATTAATTAATATTATTACATAATGGCGTGTCCCATTCTTTCTACACCTCAGTTAACAGCTAAATTAGTTCTAACTTCTTACGTAAAAAAAGATCACAAGCTAAAAAAATAAAATAAATAATCGTTAGAGTAGACGACTAATCGAAAAAATAATCGTTAGATTAGTCGAGAGAAAAAATAATTGTTAATTGCAGCTCTATTGCAGAATTTTGAGGAAAATTATGAATTTAATCCCTTTGAAATGAGGCAATAAAATGTGGAAAAAGTGAAGCTCTGTGAATACTTTCTGGATGCACAGTATGTAACATGCCGTCATTGTTTGGTGACTGTTACGATGCTGTTGAAGAGAATATACAATCAGAGTTAAATATGTACTTAAAGTGCTTGTATACTTTTTGAATGTTCATTGAGCATTATTATCTGATCACTGTAATGCTATCAGTAAGTTAGTTTTTGTTTGGTGGAATACATTGTTCCAATTTTCTGTGACATACTGTATATGTACTGTGTACATACTGGATTGTGTAACGTGAGTTTATTGAACGAGTTTCACTTTGATATGAAGTCACACTGTGAAACAAAAACAAATTTATGGTATTTTTTGATTTTGTACAGTGTAACAGAAATTAAATACTGTATGTGCCACCAGAAAACACCGCCTCTTCTGTATGCAACATCTAGGTATAATAATAATATCTGCCAATAACAATACTACATCTGGTTTTCATTGGTGACATCATATGTAAATGATATGCGGCCCTTGAGACTTAAACTTGGACCATAGTGTGGCCCACTGGGAAAAAAGGTTGAATTTTGAAAAATGACTTAATTGAACAAAATGGTTGCATTAAAAATGCATAAAAAATCTGAGTTTCTAAGCTTTAAAATGATACATATTTTGTTATTCCGGCCAGTGGTTGCTTAGTAATTTATGATTTTTTTTTCACAGGGGGCAGTGTACCACCAGTGTAAGCACAAACACTTAGGGTTTTTAACATTGTGTGATAATCAAAAAGCATGCTACAAACATTTAAATAAGAATATTTAACAAAGAATTATCCTTTAATTTGTCAATGAATATGTTCCAAGTATAGTCTTTTCCAGAGTGAATAATAAAAGCTTCAGACAGCAAAATCAAATGTTAAAGAACAGTTTAATCATAGTCACAATTCTGCTTCCAAAAGAAAAAAAAAATGTTTTCCTCATCTAACATCTGGAAATGTACATAAGGCCACCTGAAAATGTACATGACTTTGACAGTGAGACAAAACTCATATGATCATATTTATATAATTGACAATATCTTACAATTATTTTGCTTACAAGTTAGTGGCTGCTCCAAAATGCAGCACTCCTTTATACAAAAATAATTATTGTGTTGTGTGAAATTTCCATGGTAGCAAGCAGAACCGAAGACAGCCCTATGTTTGTTTGTTTTTTAAATTCATTAATTTTTAATTATTTATACAACTGCCACAAGTCAAAATGACAATATCAACAGAAGGTGTCACTGCTCCAGGTACATAAAGAGGCTGACCTTTTCCAAAAACTGATTAAAAACAAAAGATTGATGCATAAAAAGTTTTTTTTTTTTTTTTTAATAATGCTTGTTCAAAGAAAACTGTATACATTATATTCAAAGGGAAAGGAGTGATGAATATTCACACATCAAAATGCACATTATGCACATTTTTTTCTTCCCCAAAAAGTGTAAAAGACGTTCATTTACAGCATTAACGTTTACAAATTTACAACTGTACAGACAAAATAAAAGCAAATCACTATGCAATTTAGCCTGTCCAACATTACAACTAGACTTTTCTTCTATTCAATTAATAAACTTACACTTAACTCCACATATACTACATGTATCCTACATTTATTCATATGAAACAAAAGAACGAAAGCCATTAATATATTAGCCATACAGAAAAATTGTGCCGCAGAAGACGGCAGCCCCATGTCCATTCTCTTAAAAAGTATACTCCTGCACATTTTCAATTTACACCGTTGAGCACTGCACATTTGACCTGACCCCACAACATTTCTCGTTCATGAAATCAATTCTGTTCTGCTTTTTCTGAAGCCAAACATCCTGGGATGACACCAAGGACAGGGACCGTCGCCCACCCATCTCTCGACTTTGCTCATCTAAAACTTAAACACAGTCTCCCCCAACACCAAAAAAAACAGCAACAATTTAATATTTAATTATAAATAAAGATGTTATAAATTTTGCCTAAGCTACTACAATGTGAAGAGATGAAAATCAGCACATAACTATACTGTTCCTAGGACAGTGTTAAAAAAAAATACTCGATAGATGTTCCACAAACATGACAAAGAAAAATCATTCCGTAAAATATTAAATTCAGACAAAGCATGTCAAATCTTCCCACCCTTTCATGCGTCATATCTCCAACGCACCACAAAGTAGAAAAATTATTCCAGGTTTAATCCATCTACCATAATATTGGTCTCAGAGCTGTATAAAATGGCAAGAAATCTGGTGTATAGAGCTTTATACTAGTGACATCATTCTAAACAATAATGAACTGAAACAATAGTTGTGTGGAACAGACTTGGTCAGGGAGATGAATATCCCCTGTATAATCGCAACCACATGCACGCTCTTAAAAAACACCAAAGATGGAGCAGTTAGTGAAATGCACATGAGGGAGGGAAAGAAAAGAGATGGCTAGTCCAGCCACGTCAAACGAATGATACCACTCCCATTTAGAGGCAGCAAGGCTTTAAGATTGGTTGTGGACATCTTAATCCAACTAACTCAGTGGAACAGAAGGTTTGTCTACAAGCAATTTTCTTGCAGCTCATTCTGACTGGTTCATTATTTTCCATTAGCAGCTTTGGCTTGTGTACCATAGTGCTAAAACAGGGCTTAAACGTACCACACTTCTTAACTGTGCCACTAAGAAGTCTGGATATAAAAACAAAAATAGAAAAGGAAAATAATTAAAAAGGATCACTCAGTTTGGCCTTATAAAGTCACTTGCTGGTGTAAATTGTAAGAACTGTAAATTTTCAGCAAACATTTCTTTTTCTAAAGAGAATATACAAGGTAAAAAAAAAATGTACAAGGTATTTACTAGAAAACAGAAGGAAACAGTCAGTTACATCAATTACATCAAAAACAAGAGTGCTGTGCTTTACCCAGGAAACAGCTTACAGACCATGAACTCCCTGATGGGTTTGTTTAGGTTTGGGGGTTTTGGTAACAACAGAGACTGCATCATGGCATTGGTCAGATGTCTCAGCGTCCCAAGGTGAAGCAAACTTCTTTTCCTTTCATTTTTTTGGTAAAACTCCTAAAGGCTATGACAGAGAACTCCAGGGTGGAGGAGATGCCCATTACAAATGTGGTTTTGAGGAAAATGTGAGAGGGTTGGGTGTCAGGCCCTTACATTAGGCCATTGGTGGGGCCCCCAATGGGGCCTAGGTCTGATCCACTCTTCATGTAGTACTTCTCCAGCTTAGCCAGGATGTGTTTTCCATACGTGTATTTACGGAGAGTGGCAATATGGGGCCGAATCTGGAATTGACAACATGAATACATGTTATTAATCAATCTAGGGCTGTCACTAACAATTATTTTGGCGATAAATCGAGTAATCAGCTATTTTTTGTGGTAATAAAAATATGCCTAAGCAAAGACCTAAGCTTTTAAAGGGGTCATGAACTGAGAAATCAACTTTTCCTTGAGCTTTTGATATATCAGGTCATCATACTCTACGTTTCAGCACTGAAAACTTTCTTGTTAGTCCAATAAAAGCTTTTATTGACACAAAACCCATTGAAAGCCCATGACTGATCCTGGAATGTGCCTATGACATAGATAGGTGAAACGCCACCACTGCAGAAGAAATCCAACACCTATTTCTTCATTGCAACATTAGCTGTGCCCACTGGCGTGTTTGTGAGATGAGGAGAGGAGAGCGATAAAAGACTAAAAATAACATTACCTTTCAAAGAATTCTAATGCTGGGAATATGGTTATTTATTTTCAACAATGTGAATGTCTCAGTTGAGAATTTCACTATGGATTCTTTGGTAAATCAATCACATTTCAGAGCAGGCTTTGCAAACAGACTTACGATGTGAACTCGACAGTAATGCTGCAACATGTAAGAACTGTGTTAATTCTAATGCCTGATCTGATATGTAATGATTCATGTACAGTCAGATGGTCTATGTGCCAGTAAATCAAACCAATGACTAAACAAGCTACTTTACGCTGTGTCAATCAAACAGCGTACGTTTATCAGTGACTGTTCTGAACGTGCCAAAACTAATTTTTTTCAATGAATCACTTAGTTACAATGCATTTGCACTGTCAGTTACGATGAAAGCAATTTTTAGTGTGTAGAAACTGCAGTGACAAGATTACTGCTTTCAGGTGTTCAAGAACATTTCTGTGATTGGCTACAATCTTCATCCCTGCAGTCTTTCATGCCACAATCTACATATAATGCCATACATCTAAATGTAATACAACACTCTTCATGATTAGTTAAGCATTGTAATAGTAAAAATGTGTTCAAAGTTTTCGAGAGAGTAATACTTAGCCATTTCAAATGGAAAGATGTTAGCCAAACACAACAGTGGTCATTTACACACCCCTTAAAACAGAGCATTCACATCAGAGGGCTAAAATTAAGGTAGGAAAAATGCATTTTATTTCTAAATTATGACAACTTTTGATGTAAAAAGCATATTAACATAAATGCACTCCAGGAAACATAAAATAATAAAACAATGGAGTTCATGACACCTTTAAAATGAATTAACACATATGTAACAATAATGAGGCAATAATATTTGGATTAAATAATGTACATAAGGTAATTGTTTATATTATGTACTTTAACAGTGTTGTTCTTGATACCTTATGTATTATAACAAATGCCTGCAGAGGGCTGAATTGCAGCCTTTGTGAATTCACAATAACATTATGCTATAGTATGGGTTTAAATGATTTTAATGCATTGGGCACCACTTCCGATATTTTGCCGGTTACTCGACGGGTAAATTGCAATAGAGTACTCGAATTTAATCAAGGAATCGTGACATCCCTAAATTATTACTTTAATTATTATTACTGATGTAACAAAGCATTCTGTGCTTATACCTTGTGCATGATGATCTTGCGCTGGGCGGGCTCAGCCATGTCAATCATCCTTTGCACGACATAATTTGCATACTGGTCCTTCATCATGGTGTAGAGGGCGCTGTGAGGGCCGTCCTTCTGACAGCAGACTTCATCGATGAGCAGGGCCCTCTCTGAACGGGATGAATGAATCACACACTTCTCTACAACATTACTGTAAGAGACAGACATATATACAAAAAAGGTTTAGACATGATCTACATGGTCCAATCACTGATCTAACAAAATCGTGTTTGTTTGTTTTTTTAATTTTTTTTTAATTTAATCTACTTTTACCTTGACATGACACCTTCAACAAGTGGAACTTATTGCACAATGCGAAGTTGTAAGACCAAATTCAATGGAGATCCCTTTGCATGAGTAAATAAGTGTTGCCAACATATAAAATAGTAACTTGTAATTTTTCACTTAAATATTCAGTTAGGAGGAAGATTATGCAACACTAGATTTTTAAAATTTTTAAAACAGTTCACAAATAAATTAAATAATTACATGTGGTAATTTGTAAGATATTAATAACTAGAAGCTAAAGTTCGTACAACAAACTTTGATGTTGGCTTGGGAAAGCCTTGAAGTGCAACCAGGGGGAAAAGTCCATACACAGTCATTATGCATTCAGAGGATTAAAGCATCTAAGTCGCCGCTTTAAGAGGCCCTTTTAATTGAGAGTTTCAGGCTCATGAACTGTCTGAATGTGTGTGCGTGCAATGTATGAGGCAAGCACAAATGTAATATGACTATGGCTGCTTGAATCATGATTAAAATACGATTTATTTGCATAAGTTTAAATTGTAGTTGTATTTTTTTTTAAATCCCTGCATGTATACAGATGTAGTTATTTCTTTAACTAGGCGCGATCATTATTAGAGATGCTGCGCGTCTCTTTGTGTCACAGAAAAGCTTCCAAACTCTAAATGAAGCTCTATAATACATTCTTGTGATTGAATCTTGTGTAATCGCTGGAATGTTTTAATTAATAAGGTTAAAAAAACAAATGACGAAGTGGCCTGAATTGTAAAACCAAAGCGAGCGCTCTCTCAGTCTATAACATGAGAGTGGCTCTTACTGTGTTTCTTTCCTTGTATATTATACAATCGCTTGAAAGTTTAAATTAATGAGATTAAAAAACATGTAAACTTGGAATTGTCGTGAGTTGTAGAAATGATAAAAGAGGCTGATAGAGGCGAGAATGAACGAGCTTCGGGAAGCGATTGCTCTCGACGCGTCGTGTCTGTAATTGTCACAGAAAACCTTCCAAACTCTAAATGAAGCTTGTTAATACGTTCTTGTGATTAAATCTTGTGTAATCGCTTTAATTATTTAACACATATACATGACGAAGTGTTCTGAATTGTAAAATGAAAGGACGTTCACGTGATCACTATAAAAAGATATAGCAACAAATACACACACCAGGACCTACATCTGTGGCAAGTTTGGGGCTTGGGGCATTAAAGCTCTAGGAGGAGTAGCAGTCAGAAATTTGAGGAACAGAAGAATAATAATAACCAGTAGAACAGTATGTTGGCTTTCCCAAGCCAACATAAATAATAACTAGATAGAAAAGTTTGTCGAGACAAACTTTAAGTTGGCTTGAAAAAGCCTAGCCAGAAAATTTGAAGTAGTTTGAAAAGCATGAAGTTTGAAATAGTTTTAGTTTAGAAGTTTTGCTAGATAGATAAATAGATATAGATAGCTATAGTCAGATGATAGATCAGCTAAGGTATTCTGAATCGTTATTAGGGTAACCTGGGTGGTTGCTAGGCAGCTGCTAAGGTACTTGGGGTGGTCACCACAGTGTTGCTAGGTGGTTGCTAGGGTGTTCTGGATGGTTGCTAGGCGGTTGCTATGGTAACCTGGGTGGTGTTACTAGGTGGTTGGTAGTTGTCACAGATAGTTACTATGGACTTATAGAGTTCTTAGCATGTTCTCAGCCCACTTTAGCACTTAGCTAATAGTATTAGCATGTAGATATTCACTGCTAGCATTTGTAGCATGTTGGAATTCCAGTTTGCTAGCATGAGTCATAAGATCCAACGACCATGTTTGTACAATGTTCTGATGCAGAGAAATAGGGCTTGCTAAACAGTTGCTAGGGTACTTTGTTTGGTTGCTAGGGCATGGCTAGACAGTTAACAGGCTTAAACTAATAGACTGCATGTGTGCAGGAGAACAATAATGATGCTTTGCCTTTGTCAAGCACCATTAATAAGTTTAAATAGCATTTCAGTAAGTTGGCATTTTACAGCCAACTTAATAATAAGCTAAAGTTGGCTCTTCAAGCAAACATAATGATACTTTGCCTCTGGCAAGCACCATTAATAATAAGTATGCAGGAGAATAAGAATGATGCTTTGCCTTTGGTCTTTTGCCTAAGTTCATGTACAATATCAGTAAGTTGGCTTTTTCAAGCCAACTTAATTAGTAGAACAGTATGTTGGCTTTCCCAAGCCAACATTATATATATATATATATATATATATATATATATATATATATATATATATATATATATATATATACACGAGGAGGAACAAGTATTTGATACACTGCCGATTTTGACAGTGTTTGTAGACGTCTGTCATTTTTATCATAAATACTCTTCAACAGTGAGTGTGATTTTCTGGATTTTTTTGTTTTAGATTCAGTCATTGTATGATTTTTAAAGTAATTAATTAGCATTTTATTGCATGACATAAGTTTTTGATACATCAGAAAAGCAGAACTTAATATTTGATACAGAAACCTTTGTTTGCAATTACAGAGATCATACGTTTCTTGTAGTTCTTGTAGGTTTGCACACACTGCAGCAGGGATTCTTTCCCACTCCTCCATACAGACCTTCTCCAGATCCTTCAGGTTTCAGGGCTGTCGCTGGATTTTCTATTGGGTTCAGGTCTGGAGACTAGCTTAGTTGGCCTGGCTGTGCATTTCTGGTCGTTGTCATGCTGGAAGACCCAGCCCATCTTCAAAGCTCTTCCTGAGGGAAGGAGGTTGTTAGCCAAGATCTCACGATACATGGCCCAATCCATCCTCAATACGGTGCAGTCGTCCTGTCCCCTTTGCAGAAAAGCATCCCCAAAGAATGATGTTTCCACCTCCATGCTTCACGGTTGGGATGGTGTTCTTGGGGTTGTACTCATCCTTCTACCTCCAAACACGGCGAGTGGAGTTTAGACAAAAAAGGTCTATTTTTTTTGTCTCATCAGACCACATAACCTTCTCCCATTCCTCCTCTGGATCATCCAGATGGTCACTGGCAAACTTCAGACGGGCATGGACATGCGCAGATATGCGCTGGTTTGAGCAGGGAGACCTTGCGTGCACTGCAGGATTTCAATCCATGATGGCGTAGTGCGTTACTAATGGTTTTCTTTGAGACTGTGGTCCCAGCTCTCTTCAGGTCATTGACCAGGTCCTGCCGTGTAGTTCTGGGCTGCTCCCTCACCTTCCTCATGATCATTGATGCCCCACGATGTGAGATCTTGCACAGTTATACAGTTATTTTGCTTATTATCTTTCATATTAGTAGTACAAATAAACAAACAGTATTGACCTAACTTTTCTCTTCTCTTCTTTTCTCCCCTAAAAGAGAATGGGAGCATCTGGATCGACCACATAGATTTGATTTGCAACTGGCCGTAGGTTCGGACAATGCTGAGCAACATCCAGAGAGGGAATCTCTGTTCCATCATCTGGCAGCATATCAAACTCTATCAAGCTTGGCAGTAAGAGTTTTGTCCATCCATCTACAGATTCTACCATAAAGTTGATGGCTCTCCATCTAAATAAACGGACCCAATAATGCTCAGCGACTGGATCACGGATGGGTGACAGTTGGGGAAGTATGCTTGGAAGTACATTGCCCATTGAGTGTGAATGTCTACTTAATACATGTGGTCAGTAATGGTCTCACTCCTTGTCAAAAACAGATTCAAACAGATTCAGATACTGATAACTTAGGCTGTGCCGTGTTTGGGAAAAAAAAAAAAAAAAAAAAAAAAAAAAACCACAATACAACGACAAAACCAGGGTTTTCTGTGGAGGATAAAGCTTTTCTAGAAATCATATCCCATGACGTCTTCCAGGATTCGGCAAACAGCTGGGTCACAACATTACCTTTCGCTCTCCAAGGTCTCAATTGCCAAATAACAGATCAAGTAATGAATCGCCTTCAATGAAACACTGCACAGAACTCATGAAATGAAAAAACTTGACAATGATCACGGAGAGCATGCTTCTCTCATATATAAAGAACAAGAGAGCTGGTATCTTCCCATGTCTGGTGTGTACCACCCACAAAAACCTGACCCTGAAGAGGGTTGTGTTCGACTCGAGTGCAGAATATGTAGGCATGTATTACTCAGTGGGCCTGATTTACACTCCTTGGGATTCTCATGAGGTGCCACAAAGAGGGCACTGCAGTGACAGTGGATGTGTAGCAGATGTTTTATTTTTTTGTTGTACATGAAAACCAAATAGTTTATTTACATTTTTTGTGGTATGAAGACAACAATCTAGACAAAAGGATAACTGAGTACAGGATGAAAGCCGATTTATTTGGAAACAGTCCTTTACCTGCCGTGGCAAATTACTGAATGTGATGCGCTGCTCTGCAGGGAGAAAACGATCATGGCTCTGAGGCAAGGCACATTGTAGTGAGACATTTTTGTTTATGATGGACTGACTTCAGTCTCCACTCCTGAGGAATCTAGTGATCTCTTTAGAAACACACAAAAAAAATGTCTTGGAAAATTTTTTTAGATTACACAAAATTACATCCAACAGCTAAACCGTTATGGAAGCATTTCCCAAAGAGGATCATGCCAAAGACTGGAACGACTTAGACCTTGGAGTTGATGATTTGCCTGTTCAACACAGTCTGGGGCTGTGTACTTTATATGTACTGAGACTGATAACTTTAACTTCCAACAAGAGAAGCCATTTACGAAAAGGGGTGCTTTATCCACAGTGAATAGCCTAAATGACCCACTTGGATTTCTGGCTCCGGGTGTAATACAAGGAAAAGGTTTGCTCAGAGAACTTTCTTCTGAACAAAGTGACTGGGACACACCCCTTGCAACTGAAAGAGATGCTCTCTAAGGACATTGGAAGATTTGCAAATTAAGAGGCCGCATGTACCTGTTCTGCTGTCTGCCACACAAAGAAAAAGAACTGTGCTGTTGCAATAGGAGAAGTAGCTTACCTTAGGGTAATTGAAGCTGATAACCAATGCTAAGTTGGGTTTGTCATGGGGGAAAACAAAGTAAGCCCCTCATCCAGCTCTCACCATGCCTCGCCTGGAATTGTGTGCGGCTGTGCTAGCAGTAGAAATGTATGAAATGATCAGGGATGAGACTGATGAGGAAATAGTCTCAGTTAGGTTCTTCACGAACATCCGGATAGTCTTAGGATATATCCATAATGTCACCTTGGATAAGCAAATCAACATCCTGAATAGTGCTGTTATGTGAATACCAACAACAACAGACCAGCAGACCTTAGCACCAAATGATTTTCTGGACCACAATTTTTACTCCGGAACAATACCCAGGAAATTCATGAGACCTTTAAATTTGTGGAACCTGATGCTAAAATTTGACCTGACATTTCAGTCCTGGTAGGTCAAAGTCCTGAGGTTCTCTAGCTGTAAGGCTTTCTGTAAGTCAATAGCTCAACTAATCTATATTGCAAAAGGCTCTTTGCAAAGGTTGGCATTAACTGCAACAAATCCTGTAGTACAAGTGAGTAGACAAGCCAAGAATACAATCATACGCTGTGTGCAACAAAACATTTATACAAGAATTTGAGTGCCTTGAAAATGGAGTTGTCCTTCCAAAACAAAGAAGCCTCCTTAACTTTAAATCCAATAATTGATGATGGTTTGTTTAGAGTTGGAGGTTCATCAGATCTGTCTCAAAGAGAAAAGCATCCTCTTATTATCCAGAAACATATTGCCACCCTCCTGGTAAGCCACTATCATAACCAAGTAGCGCACCAGAGATGCCATTTTATTGATGGGGCCATCATAGCTGCTGGATTTTGGATAATCGGGCACAAACATCTCCTTTTCAACATCATTCACAACTGTGTTATCTACGGCAAGTTAAGAGGAACATTGCAGACTTAAAGGATGGCAAGTTTCCCTGCAGATAGACTGAAACACCCTTTACTAACCAGGGCATTGATGTGTTTGGCCCATGGATTGTAGTCACATGTTGTACAAAAGTACTGGGCAGTGATTGTTGGCACAGAAACGGAATGCAGTTTCAGCTCCTGAAGGAGATTTTGGCACAAGTGATCTCCATACAAAAAAATGGAAACACGTGCAGTGTCTCACAGATACCTTTTGGAAAAGGGACTATTTATCGACACTGATGAATCGTAAAAAGTGGTTTGTAAAACCAAATGTAAATATAGCTGCAAGCAGCGATGAGCGGGCCCCAGCCGGTGGCACCGCCACCTCTGTGTTTTAAGGACAACTGGGCACGACGGGCAAAGTGAATTTAAACGGTGTCTCTAGTTGGAGACTGACCAGTTAGTTGAGTCAGATTATTCACTATAATACTAACTAAAAACGATCATATCATAGCCAAGTTATCATTAGCAGTTCAAAGTGTTATATATTCAGCTGAATTTATCTTATTATATTGTTAAACTAATTATATAAAACTAAATAGTCAGTGAAATACAAATGAACTGCTTCTTTGCCTTTATTTCTTTATACATATGTATAGAAGAGAAGGGCTAAGAGATTTCCTATCCTTTAATGCAGAGAAAAGGAGATAGCAATGAAAGGGTTAAACCTGCAAGACCCTCAGAGAGAGAGAGAGGGGGGGGGGGGGGATATTCAGAAGATATATTTTGAAGAAAACAAGTATATTGATCTGAAACATAGTACACATTCATTTTAAATTCATCCAGGTTCCATTGAATTTATCTTAAGGTATTTTATGTTATTTTTAACCATATTATTAAACTAATTATATAGAACCATATAGTCAGTGCACGACAACTGAACTGGTTCTATGCCTTCATTTTTTATGAGATTTCCGATTCTATAATTCAGAAAAAAAGAGACAGCAATGAAAGGGTTAAACCTGGAAGACCCTTAGAGAGAGAGAGAGAGAGAGAGAGAGAGAGGGAGAGAGAGAGATTCAGAAGAATTATTTTAAAGAAAACAAATATATTGATCTGAAATGTAGTATTTTCATTTTAAATTCATCCAGGTTCCATTGAATTTATCTTCCATCTTTTGGTTATTATTAAATTTCTTTTTTATTTCTTGTGCTTAAACAGAACGTTATTGTGCTTATTTTTAAGTTAAACTACATAGATTAAAAAACGTTTGAATTTCTTATTCAATATTAGTGTTATTGTATATAGAAATAAACAGTGTATAATTCAAAGGAGAATATTGTTTAGTGTTATGAATTATCATTGAGTGTCATCTCAAAAATACGTATATGCTGCCCTCTAGTGCTCATTTGATCATTTCAATAATTTTAAGAGTACTGTTTCCCCTCATTTTAATTTACACATACATCTTGAAATGAAAGAAAAAATATTAAAATGTTTATTTATTATATTTGTACTAATAAATATAGAAATTTGGTGTGTATATTTCAATTATTCATGAATAATTGACAACTTCTAAATTCCCTTTTTGTTCTTAGTTTAAACCTTCGCCACGGCAACACCATAAGAGATGCACTATAATGATTCTCAATTTAGCATCTTCAGTATGTTGTCATCATGTGCAGAAGTTTATTATTAGTTATTTGCAGAAGTTTATATTTTAATTTTATTTTTTAAAATCACTGCATGGGTAAAGTTATTGTATAACGGCGCGATCATTATTAGGAGACGCTGCGCGTCTCTTTGTGTGACATTAAAAAGCTTCTTTTATAGTTTTGAAGATTTTCTATGTTCTTGTGATCGAATGTTGTCTAATCGCTTGAATGTTTTAAAGTCAAGTGGCTTTCACGCGGTCACGATCTCTCGCTTTCAGAGAAATGACGCACGGCTCTTTGTTTAATCCATTAGGAAACGAAGTTTGCACAGATGCCACACAGCGTCAACACATTAACACAGTCATACACATACAAATTCAAACTTCAATTTCAAAGAATTGAAAGGAATATTGGAAAAGGAATAAGATTCTGAAAGACGCGAGCAAGAACGAGCTTCGGGAAGTGATCGTTCTCAGACGCGACGCGTCTATAATTGTCACAGAACACCTTCCAAACTAAAATTAAGCTTTTTAATACATTCTTGTGATTAAATCTTGTGTAATCGCTGGAATGTTTTAATTCAAAGGAACATTAAAAAGGAATGATAAGATTCTGAAAGACGCAAGAAAGAACGAGCTTCGGGAAGCCACACAGCGCCTAGGGGGAGTATATCAAATTCCAGAGCATGCGTTTTTCAAACAAGGCGGTGTACAACTTAGAGCACGAAAGTTGTCAGGCCCGATAAGATCTTCATGTGTACTGAGTTTCATACCAATATGTGCAAGCGTGTTTGATATATGGACCACCCATTCAAGGGGGCGCTGTCGAGCCCCCCTGCCATGCCCGGGTCCCAGCCTCTGTGACATCGTAATCGCCGCAGGTTCCAATGCGTGTGCAAAGTTTCAAGAGTTTTTGTGCATGTTAAGGGACCCAAAAGTGCCAAAAACCTAAAAAAAAAATATAGCTGCAAGCAGCGATGACGGGCCCAAGCCCGGTGGCACCGCCAACCCGGTGGCTTCAAGGCAACTGTGCACAGCGGGCAAAATGAATTTAAACGGTGTCTCCAGTTGGAGATTGACCAGTTAATTGAGTCAGATTATTCAATAACATTTTGAACAAAAAGAATGAAGTCTATACTGTGACAGAAATTAATCTTTGACGTGTCTTAATATATATATATTCAAATATAAAACTAGTCAGTGAAATACAAATGAACTGGTTCTTTGCCCAAAGGCATTTTTTAGGCTATGTATACTTTCACCAGGGGTGAGTGAAACCATTTCTTCTGATGTTCATTCATGTTTATTTGATGCTATAAATGAACTAGTATGAAGAGAAGATCGGTTCACGAGGAGCTACAGTGATCTGTCACAACACATTAAAGAGAAACTGTTTCATACATTGTCAGTGTCCAGTTTTCATTGTGGGAGAACATGATGTGTTGCGTGAGAGCGCATAGGTTGTTGGGCATAGAAACAGGGAGCGGGTTTTGTGATGCTTGCTGCTGCACGGCTGTGTCCCATAGTTGTCTATTTAGTTTTTTTTTATAGATTTTTCATGTTCATGTTATATTGTCTTTCTTCATTTTGTAGATCCCTTGTTCACATGTAAACAGACTATAACAGTATTAGAGTAGGTTGGACACTATGTGGTACTTTGGGGTAATTTTCACAGCACAATTGTTAACGCAGCGAAGGGCAGTCTAATTCTAATCTTTAAAGTGTGTGTGTGTGTGTATATATATATAATATATGTGTATACTTATTTATTTTAATTACAAAATGTACATTTACATGCTAAAGAATTATTTCAACCAAAAATTATGTGTGCCTCTGTGTAAAATGTATATTATTTGTTTTAAATAAAGGAATAAAACATTTATCTTTTATTAAAAGATAAAAAAAATACATTCAAAGTACATTCAAAGTGCTACACAGCAGAGGTTTACTGTTGAAATTAGACATACATAAATACTGTTACTGTTAACATACATTCTGTTAATGAGTACAACCAAACATTTAATTTTACAGGTTGCCTTAAAGGCCTTTTTTCTGTGTGTGTATGGTATGATAGTTTCTCTCAAACGAAACATTAAAATGTTCACTAAGGGCCCTATGATTTTGCAAAATGGAATCGTGAAATTCATTCATAATAAAAGGAATTTATTGTTTAAGGGGGAAGTTTTTTTTTTTACAATTTTCGATGAATACATCAAAAGCAAGTTGGTACACTTCAATTAAATCGCGATATGGAGTAGTATATGTTAACTTTAAACGGTAAAAATACTATTAAAATATGAATCCTGCATGTTTTGTGTGTGAATGAATTGTTCAGCAGTAAACCGCGTGCCTGCCACATTCATCCTAACAATCCGCGTAACACAGTAAATTCCCTTTTTATGAATGAATTCTGTCCGCGTTTTCTGCATCGAGGAAATCAAATGTCCCTGCATTTTCTACAAAAAGCATGTTCAACACGGACACGCAGACATCCACTAATACAGCATTTAGTCAACAAATTACTTACTTTAGTGATCAGTTCTCTGCAGCAGCATGACATCAAAACAAACTGTACGAGGGTTCAGTGATCGTTTAATCAGAGAGCGCCTCTAGAAGTCACTCTCGTACCACACACTCCTCAGCCGCTCCAGCAACGGACGCGACCCAGAAAATGATCATGTGCGGTTGTGCAGCACTTGTTTGTACATGCTTGCTCAACAGTCTGTGTACTTCGGACTTTATTTTGTAAATTTGTACAAACAAAAAACATCAGAATAGTATCTAACCTTGTTTAAAAATAACCATATTGCCATCTTTTGGTCATCTCTCTTTAAATTTTTTTTGTACTTCTTGTGCTTAAACAGAACGTTATTGTGCTTATTTTTAAGTTAAACTACATTGATTAAAAAAAAAAATGTTTGAATTTCTTATTCAATGTTAGTGAGTGTATATAGAAGTGTGTATAGAAATAAATATATAGAAATAAACAGTGTATAATTCAGAGGAGAATATTGTTTAGTGTTATGAATTATCATTGAGTGTCATCTCAAAAATAGGTATATGCTGCCCTCTAGTGCTCATTATAATTATATGATTTAAGAGTACTGTTTCCCCTCATTTTAATTTACACATTCATCTTAAAATTAAAAAAATATATTAAAATGTGTTTGTTTATGATATTTTTACTATTAAATATAGAAATTAGGTGTGTATATTTCAATTATTCATGAATAATTGACAACTTCCAAATTCTCTTTTTGTTCTTAATTTAAACCTTCGACGTAGCAACACCATTTGAGATGTACTATAATCTTTCGCAATTTAGCATCTTCAGTATGTTATCATCATGTGCAGAAGTTTATTAGGGCCCAAGCCCTGAAAGGGCGAAGGCCCTATTGTTTTCCTTAGGATTATTAGGGCCCAAGCCCAGAATGGGCGAAGGGCCCTATTTTTTTTCTAAGGATTATTAGGGCACAAGCCAAGTATGGGCGAAGGGCCCTATTGTTCTTCTAAGGATTATTATTAGGGCCCAAGCCCAGTATGGGCGAAGGGCCCTATTGTTTTTCTAAGGATTCTTATTAGGGCCCAAGCCCAAAGGGCGAAGGCCCTATTGTTTTCCTTAGGACTATTATTAGGGCCCAAGCCCAAAGGGCGAAGGCCCTATTGTTTTCCTAAGGATTCTTCTTCTTCTTCTTCTTCTTTATTTTTTATTCAAGGTTTTTGGCACTTTTGGGGCCCTTAACATGCACGAAAACTCTTGAAACTTTGCACACGCATTCTGTTTAAGCACAAGAAAGATTAGACAAGATTTGATCACAAGAACATAGAAAATCTTCCAAACTGTAAAAGAAGCTTTTTAATGTCACACATAGAGACGCGCAGCGTCTCCTAATAATGATCGCGCCCAGTTATACAAAGAACGACATCCATGCAGGGATTTTAAAAAATAAAAATAAAATATAAACTTCTGCAAATAACTAATAATAAACTTCTGCACATGATGACAACATACTGATGATGCTAAATTGCGAACGATTAACCCTAACCCTAATATGGTTAAAAATAATGTAAAATACCTTAAGATAAATTCAATGGAACCTGGATGAATTTAAAATGAATGTACTATATTTCAGATCAACATACTTGTTTTCTTCAAAATATTTCTTCTGAATATCCCCCCTCCTCTCTCTCAGGGTCTTGCAGGTTTAACCCTTTCATTGCTGTCTTCTTTTGTCTGCATTATAGGATAGGAAATCTCTTAGCCCTTCTCTTCTATAAATTTGTATAAAGAATTAAAGGCAAAGAACCAGTTCATTTGTATTTCGCTGACTATTTAGTTTTGTATAATTAGTTTAACAATATAATAAGATAAATTCAGCTGAATATATAACACTTTGAACTGCTAATGATAACTTTGCTATGATATGATCGCTTTTAGTTAGTATTATTGAATAATCTGACTCAACTAACTGGTCAGTCTCCAACTGGAGACACCGTTTAAAATAATTTTGCCCGCCGTGCCAGTTGTCCTTAAACCACCGAGGTGGCGGTGCCACCGGCTTGGGCCCGCACGTCGCTGCTAGCAGCTATATTTATTAGTTATTTTCCGAAGTTTATATTTTAATTTTATTTTTTAAAATCCCTGCATTTGTATAACTGGGCGCGATCATTATTAGGAGACGCTCCAAACTCAAAATAAGCTTTTTAATGCATTCTTGTGATTAAATCTTGTGTAATTGCTGGAATATTTTAATCTATAAGTTTAAAAAACACAAATGAGTTTGTGATCATTCACAGAAATCATCTAACAGCGTCTCCTAATAATGATCGCGCCCGTTATATAAAGAACTACATCACATGCAGGGATTTTAAAAAATAAAACTAAAATATAAACTTCTGCAAATAAATCGTGTTTGGATCGTTATCATTTATATTACATTCATGCTCTCCTCATACATTGCATGCACGCACACACATTCAAACAGTTCAAGAACCCGAACATCTGTGTTTTAGTCTGGCAGGTTTAACCCTTTCATTGCTGTGTCCCCTTGTCTGCATTATAGGATAGGAAATCTCATAAAAATAAAGGCATAGAACCAGTTCAGTTATCGTGCACTGACTATATGGTTCTATATAATTAGTTTAATAATATGTTTAAAAATAACGTAAAATACCTTAAGTTAAATTCAATGTAACCTGGATGAATTTAAAATGAAAATACTACATTTCAGATCAATATATTTGTTTTCTTCAAAATATTTCTTCTGAATATCTCTCTCTCTCTCTCAGGGTCTTGCAGGTTTAACCATTTCATTACTGTCTCCTTTTGTCTGCATTATAGGATAGGAAATCTCTTAGCCCTTCTCTTCCAAAAATTTGTATAAAGAAATAAAGGCAAAGAACCAGTTCATTTGTATTTCACTGACTGTTTACTTTTATATAATTAGTTTAACAATATAATAAGATAAATTCAGCTGAATATATAACACTTTAAACTGCTAATGATAACTTTGCTATGATATGATCGCTTTTAATTAGTATTATATTGAATAATCTGACTCAACTAACTGGTCGGTCTCCAACTGGAGACACCGTTTAAATTCATTTTGCCCGCCGTGCCCAGTTGTCTTTAAACCACCGAGGTGGCGGTGCCACTGGCTTGGGCCCGCACGTCGCTGCTAGCAGCTATATTTAAACTTCTTCTCTATTATTATTTTTTTTTCAAGGTTTTTGGCACTTTGGGGGCCCTTAACATACACGAAAACTCTTGAAACTTTGCACACGCATTGGAACCTGCGGCCATTAGGGCGTAACAGAGGCTGGGACCCGGGTGTGGCAGGGGGGCTCGACAGCGCCCCCATGAATGGGGTCCGAAAACTTGGTCTATATATCAAACACGCTTGCACATATTGGTATGAAACTCGGTAAACATACACCTCATCGGGCCTGACAACTTTCGTGCTCTAAGTTGTACGCCGCCTCAACAGGAAGTGAGCTATTATGGGTTGTATGAAAAACGCATGCTCTGGAATTTGATATACTCCTCCTAGGTGCTTAATCCGATCACCAACAAACTCGGTCAGCATGAAGTCAAGACATTGATGACGCAAAATTGCCAGGGGATTTTTAATATCTCAAACGGTTTGCCCGTGGCGAGGCAACGAATTTATGGCGAGAAAAGAGAAACAGGAAGTGTGTTATAATGTCTGCATACATTCATTGACTTGAATGAAACTTCACCTGTGTGTTCGATGTAGGAAGCCGAGCATATGGATGTGACTATTATGAGTCAAAGATATAGCGCCACCAATTGCCAGCAGGAAATGTGTCACTTTCAAAATGCTTTGAGATCACCCTCTTATTTTTACCCGATTTGCTTCAAACTTCTTCATTATAATGTCCAAACATTTCAGATGTAGACATGTGAATGTCTTTGTTTTATCTTAAATATTGTTGCCATGGCAAGAAAAAAACTTTAATAATATTCTTGGGTGTTTATGAAGCTCTTAACAAAAACGGTCTCGTGGCTCCCTCTAGTGGACAGCACTGCACGTATTTCTGTTCAATTATAGAAGCAACGCCCCTTCCTGTTTCTGTTTTCTCGCCATAAATTTGTTGCCTCGCCACGGGCAAAACCGTGTGAGATATCAAAAATCCCCTGGCAATTTTGCGTCATCAATGTCTTGACTTCATGCTGACCGAGTTTGGTGGTGATCGGAATAAGCGCCTAGGAGGAGTATATCAAATTCCAGAGCATGCGCTTTTCAAACAACCCATAATAGCTCACTTCCTGTTGAGGCGGCGTACAACTTAGAGCACGAAAGTTGTCATGCCCGATAAGATCTTCATGTGTACCGAGTTTCATACCAATATGTGCAAGCGTGTTTGATATATGGACCAAGATTTCGGACCCCATTCAAGGGGGCGCTGTCGAGCCCCCCTGCCACGCCCGGGTCCCAGCCTCTGTCACGTCCTAATGGCCGCAGGTTCCAATGCGTGTGCAAAGTTTCAAGAGTTTTTGAGCATGTTAAGGGCCCCAAAAAGCCCTGAACGGTTGAAAAAAATAAAAAAATAAATATAGCTGCTAGCAGCGATGTGCGGGCCCAAGCCGGTGGCACCGCCACCTCGGTGGTTTAAGGACAACTGGGCACGGCGGGCAAAGTGAATTTAAACGGTGTCTCCAGTTGGAGACTGACCAGTTAGTTGAGTCAGATTATTCAAAATAATACTAACTAAATGCGATCATATCATAGCAAAGTTATCATTAGCAGTTCAAAGTGTTATATATTCAGTTGAATTTATCTTATTATATTGTTAAACTAATTATATAAAACTAAATAGTCAGTGAAATACAAATGAACTGTTTTTTTGCCTTTATTTCTTTATACAAATTTATAGAAGACAAGGGCTAAGAGATTTCCTATCCTATAATGCAGACAAAAGGAGATAGCAATGAAAGGGTTAAACCTGCAAGACCCTGAGAGAGAGAGAGAGAGAGAGAGAGGGAGAGAGAGATATTCAGAAGAAATATTTTGAAGAAAATAAGTATATTGATCTGAAATATAGTACATTCATTTTAAATTCATCCAGGTTCCATTGAATTTATCTTAAGGTATTTTTAACCCTATTATTAAACTAATTTTATAAACCATATAGTGTGTGCACTAAAACTGAACTGGTTCTATGCCTTTATTTTATGAGATTTCCTATACTATAATGCAGACAAAAGGAGACAGCAATGAAAGGGTTAAAACTGCAAGACCCTGAGAGAGAGAGAGAGAGATTTTTTTTTAGAAAAAACTTTATTTTACAAAATAATTCCTTTGAATCATCTATACACACAACTTCAAATTAATAACACGTCAAAAATTAATTCTCCTTCAATTACAGTACAAATGATATTATTATAACACCACTGCAATTTAAAAGACTCTATGTCATTCATCATTTTATAATACTTGTATTCAACACCAATCCTAGCTTTTAAGAAAGCTTTAAAAAGAAGAACAACATCTTGTCCATGTCTATTCTCCATTCTATTTCTCCTTGTCATGTAAATTTGACGTAAAGAGTTCTGGCCTAATACTATGGCCAATGCAGATACATTACTTAGGTCAGGTCCAACCACCTCAATTAAATCTTTCAATTTTACCATACCAGAGCCACATAGCCTTAGTGTAAGGCCTGGGAAACACTCGTTTGATAAATCAAAACGAGCTCCTTTGACCAAAGGCTCCTCGAGCAGCCAGTATACAGAGTCTGTCTTTCCATTCCTGGTAAAATTAAAGACTCTCCACATTTTAAAAAGTCCACGGTAGAAAGAAGGCAAGTCTTTTAATTTCAGCTGTTTAGGATCCATAAGTATCAGGGTGTTGTCAAGTCCAAGTCTATCTGTCTTCTGTAGGATAATCTGGGCAACTTTCCTCCATACCAGATCCTCAGGACCAGCTAATAGTCTCTGGATGAATTGCAAGCGAAAAGTCGCTAGTCTACTCGACAAGTGCACCAATCCTTGGCCACCTTCTTCCACAGGGAGAAAAAGTACACTTTGGGGAACCCAATGAAGCCGATCCCAGAAAAAAATAACAAACATTACTTGCAATCTGGAAAGCAAACTGGGAGGAGGGTCCACACATGATAGTCTATGCCACAATGTTGAAGCAGTCAAATTATTAATGATTAAAACCCTCCCTCTAAAAGATAGTTGTGGATGTATCCACTTCCATTTCTTTAATCTACCCTCTATTTTTTCAACCACCCCAACCCAATTTTTTTCTTGTGTAACCGTATCCCCGATGAAAACTCCCAGGTATTTAATCCCTCTTTTTTTCCAATTTAACCCACCAGGTAATAATGGTGGACCCTTCTCCCATTTACCAACAATCAATGCATCACTTTTACTCCAGTTTATTTTGGAGGCAGATATACTTCCAAACTCTTCGACAACTTTTACCAAAGTATTTATATCATTCTGCCCATTAACTATAATCATTACATCATCAGCATAAGCTGATATCTGATGCTGCAAGTTGTTATGAGATAATGTTAAACCTTCTATTTTAGAACGTAGCTTACTTAACAATGGTTCAATTGCTAACGAGTACAGCATTCCAGAAAGGGCACATCCTTGTCTAATCCCACGATTAACTTTAAAAGGGGCACTCAAACCACCATTGATTTTTAGCATACTTTCAATATCTCTTTATAGCACTTTAATTACTCCAATAAAACCTGGGCCAAAACCAAAAGCATTAAGAGTGTTCCAAAGATACTGGTGCTCAACTCTATCAAATGCCTTTTCTTGATCAATGGAAATGAGTCCTAGATTGATTCCCAAAAGGCCAGCAACTTCTAATATGTGTCTAACAAGAAAAATATTATCTGAAATAGACCTACTAGGCACACAGTACGTTTGGTCAGGGTGTATGACTTGCCCCATCACCTCTCTCAATCTATTAGCCAGAGCCTTAGAGAAAACTTTCAAATCAGAGCACAACAAGCTCACTGGTCTCCAGTTCTTAATTTCTTGCAAATCGCCTTTCTTTGGGAGAAGAGTAATTACAGCTCTCCTACAACTCAGAGGTAGAGATGTAGCTACCCCACTGGAATGATGGTCAGATACTCCTTAAACTGATGTTTCCATTAGCGTTTTATTCGTGACACTCATGTAGACACCGTAAGAGCTACAGCCAATAAACAACAAAAGAAACACACTATAACTCTTACACAAAACCCAACATCACAATAAAACAATACAGTTACACAATAATAGAAAACTCATTTACCTTATAACCCTCTAGTGGGATGCGCAAAACATTAGGAGAGAAACACAGATTGCAGGTTGCGTCCTTCTATCAGCGTGCACACACACATACACCTGGCAGAAATGAGCCGCACTTTATACAGTCCAAATGTTGCGCGTCAAGTCGCTTACCAAAATAAAAGTCTCTTAAGCAAACTTAAAACAAATGGATCGATAAGCCAAGAAAAACTCTCCTTTGCAGCTTTACCGTTCATTACACTCCCACCAAATCATAAGTTATAATAAACGAGTGATTTCAAAATTACAGCGAAATTACAAAACAATACAAAATACAATTAAGAAAGAAAAAAAAAAACAAACAAAAAAAAAAAACATATTCAACAGCCCTCCAGCAATAAAACCAACTTCTGAACTGGAGGTTCAATAACAGAAGGCCTACCAAGACATTGTCCCTTTTTCTCAAAATTTTTGTCACCAAGACGAACCCTAACTCGCCTCACAAGTCCATCTGAATCTATGGTTGTTTCTACAATCCTACCCAATGACCATTTATTCCTAGGTAGATCATTGTCCTTGACGATCACTATATCCCCAATTAAAAGATTTCTCTTAGGGGTATGCCAACGCTGTCTTACAGCAATATTTGAGAGGTACTCTTTACGCCAACGACTCCAAAATTGTTCAGCAAGATACTGAACCTGGCGCCACCTTTTCCTAGCATAAAGATCTTCTTTAGTGAACTTGCCTGGGGGAGGTAAGGCGATGGTTGATTTCATGGTAAGAAAATGATTTGGTGTTATGGGTTCAAGGCTATTTGGATCACTTAAGTTATCAACAGTAAGGGGGCGACTGTTTACAATTGACATTGCTTCATAAAGGAACACTCTTAGAGCGTTCTAATCCTTTCAGAAGCAATTAAAAGTGTAGACTGGAGAACACTTCTGACAGTCCTAATCTGTCGTTCCCATACACCTCCAGAATGACTGGAACACGGTGCATTCATGACAAAGTCGCACTGGTTCTCAGCCAAGAAATTATTCAGCTTCTCAGTGTCAAGTTCTTTGAGGGCTTCAGTCAACTCATTCTTAGCACCCACAAAGTTACTTCCTTGATCAGATTTTATCTGCCGAACTGCTCCACGTAAGGCAATAAAGCAACGCAAGCCATTAATGAAAGAGTCTGTTGACAAAGAATCAAGCATCTCAATATGAATGGCACGGGAAGAGAAACAAGTAAAGATCAATCCATATCTTTTATACTCTTTTCGTCCTTGTTTGACAAAAAAGGGGCCAAAACAGTCCATACCACAGTAAGTGAAAGGTGGTGAAGGATTCACTCTCTCTGAAGGCAAGTCAGCCATCTTTTGCTCTTCCGTTGGTCGCCTGTGTTTTCTACAAGTGACACAATTCCGCAGGTAAGATGCTACAGCACGATTAATGCCTGGAGTCCAAAAACCCCTTGAACGGATTTCATTGATGGTAAACCCTTTACCTTGATGCTTAACTCTTTCGTGGCAGTCAGCTACGATCAACTTAGTAATATGATGGTCTTTGGGAATAATTGCAGGATGTTTGAGTCGACCACAGAAAGAAAAATTTCTCAGTCGTCCTCCCACCTTGAACACACCATCAATATCAAGAAATGGGTCAAGATTGTACAATTCATTATGAGAAGATAACTGGACACCTTTGCTTAAGACTTTCAGTTCATGATGGAACACGTGGTTTTGTAAAAGTTTGACAATGAGGCACTCTGCCTTTTCTCTTTCATCAACTGTAGAGAGACTGCTTGATTTGTCTTTATTAATTCGTCATTGAATACGTGCAATTGCTCTAACCAAATTGGACCAAGATGAAAACTTTAACAGACGATCTACAATAGATTCCTGTTCCGCTGTCTTCGTGTTAAGCATTTGAAAACTTCTGACTTCAGAGTCACTTGATTGTAGTTCTGGAACTTCAATAGCAGGGAATGCTATCTCCTTATTCCATAAGAACCCTGGCCCTGTAAACCAGTTGGACAAAATCAGTTCATCCACAGTAAGACCTCTTGAGACATGATCTGCAGGATTGTCCTTTGTTGAAACATATCTCCATTGCTGTGGAACTGTACTTAAATGAATTCTTTGTACTCTGTTAGCAACAAATGTGTGGAATCGTCTGGCTTCGTTATTGATATATCCCAGAACAACCTTGGAGTCAGTCCAGAAAAACTCCGTGATGTCAGTATATCGATGTTCTTCTCTAAGGATTTTGCTAACACTCACTGAAACAACTGCAGCTGTTAACTCCAACCTAGGAATAGTTGTGATCTTTAAAGGAGATACACGGGACCTTCCCATGGCAAGAGCAACATGGACATCTTCCCTTTCATTTTTCAATCTCAAATAGGAGCATTGTCCATATTCACTAGTACTAGCGTCTGAGAAATGGTGCAGCTCTACTTCTTTTACCCTTCCAAACCCAGGAGGAGCATATGTACGAGGAATATTCACTCTTTTCAAGTTGCTCAAATCTCTTTTCCAGCACTCCCACCTTAGCTGAAACTCATTACTCAGTGCATCATCCCAACCCATACCCTGTCTGCACACCTCCTGAAGCATTCTCTTACCATAAAGGATGAATGGAGCCAAGAATCCTAATGGGTCATACAACGATGCAATTGTAGATAAGATTCCACTTCGAGTTGCTGGCTGTTCCTTGAGACAAATATCAAACTTAAAACAGTCAAGTTCCATGTTCCACTGAATTCCCAATGTTCGCTCTGTCAAGGAGTCATTAAATGAGAGATCAGGTTCTTTTACATTAATTACTCGTTCAGAGGGAGGAATGCTTTCCAGGACAGCTTTATCATTGGACACAAATTTGTGAAGTCTAAGGCCACCAATGGCACAGAGTTCTCTGGCTTCTTGAGCGAGCTGAATTGCATCCTCTGTCGTTTGCACACTTGTAACACCATCATTTACGTAGAAGTCATTCATTACAAACTGAAAGCCCAAAGGGTACTGTTCTTTGTTACTTTCAGCCAGATGCTTTAAGCCGTAATTCACACATCCTGGAGATGAAGATGCTCCAAAGAGATGAACAGTCATTCTGTACTCTTTAGGTTGTTCTTTCAAGTCTCCATTTCTCCACCACAAGAAACGCAGAAAATCTCTGTCTGCTTCACACACATGAAACTGATGGAACATTTTCTCAACATCACATATTAAAGCAACAGGATGCTGGCGAAATCTAAGAAGAACACCAGTCAAACTGTTTAACAAGTCAGGTCCTTGAAGGAGATGATCATTTAAATTGATTCCATCATATCTTGCAGAACAGTCAAAAACCACTCTCAATTTGCTTGGTTTCTTAGGGTGGTAAACACCGTGATGAGGAACATACCATTTGTTACCTTCACTCCCAACATCTTTTACTTCCTCTGCCTCTCCTCTTTTAATAACATCCTCCATAAATTCCACATAATGCTCCTTGTATCTTTGATCCTTTAAAAATTTTCTCTTTAGATGGTTAAGTCGTACAAGGGCCAGCTGTCTATTATCTGGCAAACAAGGTCTTCCTTTAAAGGGCAAAGGCATTTCAAAATGTCCAGAACCATTTTTCCTTATACCATTACTTAACTTATTTAAAAATATGATGTCATCTTGGGATAAAGTTTTATCATCATCAACATCCCTAAAATCAGATTTTAAAACACGAATAGCATCTGCTGGAGTCAATGGAGGAATTTCTTTGACACAAAGTCTGTGGCAAAGACTAGTAACACCAGAGGAATTAGGCTTGGGTAATGAAGGTCCAACAATGCTCCAGCCTAGATCAGTTTTAACCGCATAAGGTTCATCATACTCTCCTACGATCACTTGCCTTGGCGCCAGTGCTCTAGCACAATTGTAGCCAATCAAAAGCCCAGCCTCACAGTCCTTCAAAGAGGGGATCTCATCAGCAATAGCAGAAAGATGGTTCCAAAATTTAGCTGTTTCACATGTAGGTATATGTGCATGGTTAACTGGAATGCAGTCTTTAGTATAGACAGGAGGGAGATCAATATAAATGGCAGAACTATAACCTCTTACACAAAGTCCTGAAATCCTCTCACTCTTCACTATAGTGTCCTTTCCAGTCATAGTTGTCAGTTTTAACTTGACAGGAGATTTATCTGCCTGCAAGACATTGCTCACTTCTTGATCGATAAAGGTTGTATCACTTTGTGAATCAAGCAAGGCATAAACTAATTTTTCTATACTCACATCCTTGCTTGAGGATACCCACACTGGTACGACCATTGATGTATAGGATGATCCCCTTCCAGCCACGCTCAAGGATACAACAGCGGTTGACTCATCTTCTGATGTCGGAGCAGACGCTGTTACAGAGACTGGCCTTTCTCTCTTGATGAAGTTATCGTCATGAAGGCAAGTAGGATGTTTCCCTTTACATGTATTACAGGAAAGATGATAACGACAGTCTCTTGCACGATGGCCAGTTTTCAAACATCCATAACAGAGATTATTTTCCTTGACAAATACCCTTCGTTCTGCTAATGTGTTGATCATCAGTTTGGAACAATCATGGAGCTGATGCTTAGGATCCTGACAAAATACACAGGGAGGCTTTACATTTTTCTCTGCGGCCTTTGGCCTTTTAGACCCCAAGACGGTCTGAGTATTGAGGATAGTGACTTTACTCCTTGCTTCTCTAAAATTGCATTTATGAGCAGATGCTAAGCTGAGAGCATAAGAGGATGTGACTGGATTACAACCAATCTCTGCCTCTAGTGAAACAAATGCTGCAAAGGTTTTAAAGTCAGGAAAATCCTTATTGTCTCTCAAGGTTTGTGTCACTTGTCGATTCCAATGTGAAGCAGCCCATCCAGGTAGTTTTTGAACCAACCTTTGGTTTTCCTCACAATCGTTTAAAATTTGTAGACTTGCAATGTGAGGCATGGCATCTTGACAGGCATTAAGGAAATCTGAAAATTCTCTAAGTCCCACAGCATCCTTTGAATTAATTTTTGGCCAGTTTGAAAGTTTCTGTCGAAAGGCACGTTGTATTACAAATGGTTGACCATACCTTTGATTTAACTTGCTCCAGGCATCGTTGTGAGCGTCAACATCACTCCTGAAGAACGTTCCATCCAAGGTCTTGCGTGCTGATCCACCAACATACCTTTTCAGATAGTAGAGTTTATCAGCAGATGATATACTCTTTTTATCAATCAATGACATAAAGGAAGCCTTCCACTCAACATAGTGAATGGGATCACCATTAAACACGAAGGGCTCTGGAGCTGGCAGTCTGTTCAAGTTTATACTATCTTGCAGAGCTTGCACAAGAGAAGGCAGTTTGTTTTGAGATGGAGACGTTTCATTAGCAGGTTGGATAGAAGTACTTAGAGGCAAACAATACTGTTCTCCAATAATGCTATTTGTTGAAGGATTATTAACTTCTTGAGCTGCCATACGATTGTAGGCCTCAAACCTTGCCTGTGCTACCTTTAAATCCTTTTCGGCCTGCAATTTCTCTAATTCACGCTTTTGAGCATTCAAGTCTCTCTCTTGTTTATCTTTTAATTCTTGAATTTTCTCCTTCTGTTTAGTTTCTTCCATTAGTATTTTATACTCCACTTCCCTTACTGCTAATTCTGCAGCTGCTTCAGCCTGTTTTGAAGCAACACACGAGGATGCAGTACGATGGCTTAACTGGGCAGAAGACTTATGACTCATTCGGGAGACAGTGGAGCCATAGATAGAATGAGCATAGCTAGATTCAAGAAGCTCTTTTAAGCGATGTTTTACTTGAACTGCATCAAAATCGTCAATGCCTGATATTCTTTCATGAGCAGCTTTAATTATATCTGTTGTCACTGCCTCACAAGCATCGATACGTCGTCTTAATTCAGTAGATGGTGTAACATGGTCTCTAACTTCAACATAGAGATGCATGACATTCTCCTTTCCCTCTTCTAGGGTGTCAATAAGAGATGCTAACTGGCCCTCAGTAATGTCAGACTTGAGTTGATCTCTGGAACTACGTGCTAACGTTTTCCATTTTTCATATATGGAGATAAGCTTTCTTTCTTTCTTTCGGATTTCATCTTTTTGAAATGCAAGCATTTTTTCAGCAGGATTTTTTGGACGAACAGAACGTCGAGGACCCGGAGTCTCTCCTAAATCTCCTTGTAATTTATCTTTAAGTTCACTCAAAGTTCGTTCTTTAGCCTCAATAGTGTCTATTATCCGTTGTCTGTCTACACCATTTGCTGATGCTTGATACTCATTGTTAAGGGTTTCAATATAATGTTGGAGACTGTTAATCTGCCTTTCACATTCAACATTATCAGAAGAACAATTTAACTCTGTCATTTTAAAATTATCAGATTAATGCACAACTATACAAATACATATATATATCCAACACAATTAAAAGGTATTTAAATTCCTAATAAGTAAATCACCAATATTTATAACCTCAATATTTGCGTCAACAGTGATTTAAAAAATACCCCTTCCCCCTTTTTAGAAAGATTTTCCTTAAAACACCTATATAAATATCTTATTCAAACACAACAAACGTTTTCACAATTTCTATTGAAATCACTAAATGTGCAAAAACACTTATTTTAACCTTAAAGGCAAACGTCTTTCGTTGATTAAACGTTTCCCCTTGATATCCGTTTGCTGTTGAAGATGTGTGTCAAACAATAAATGTCACCTGAAGAAGAACACAATTTCACAGTCCGTAACGTGTCGTTTAATCCTCCTTTTCAGCCGTAATTATCCGTAAACGATCATCAGTTGACCATCAGAAATAAATCCACTGACCAGGAACGCTCCTTAAAGACCCGTCATCATGGACACCAGTCATTAACGCAGCAGATTTCAACGACGAATGGCCAAGCTCTTACTGTAGCTACCCCACTGGAATGATGGTCAGATACTCCTTAAACTGATGTTTCCATAAGCGTTTTATTCGTGACACTCATGTAGACACCGTAAGAGCTACAGCCAATAAACAACAGAAGAAACACACTATAACTCTTACACAAAACCCAACATCACAATAAAACAATACAGTTACACAATAATAGAAAACTCATTTACCTTATAACCCTCTAGTGGGATGCGCAAAACATTAGGAGAGAAACACAGATTGCAGGTTGCGTCCTTCTATCAGCGTGCACACACACATACACCTGGCGGAAATGAGCCGCACTTTATACAGTCCAAATGTTGCGCGTCAAGTCGCTTACCAAAATAAAAGTCTCTTAAGCAAACTTAATACAAATGGATCGATAAGCCAAGAAAAACTCTCCTTTGCAGCTTTACCGTTCATTACAAGAGATCCCTCAGCTATGCTCTCATTGAGAACATGCAAGAAATCCTCACCCATCACCTCCCAGAAGGCTTTGTAGAACTCAACTGGAAGACTATCGATACCAGGCGCTTTTCCGCCCTTCATGTTCTGCATTGCATTCCAAAGCTCTTGCTCACACAAAGGCCTCTCTAGCACTGCCTTTGACTTCTCTTGTAGTTTTGATAGACCTGCATGAAAGCTAGCAGACATTTCTTCATCTTCCTCATATTCACTCGCATACAGTTCCTTATAGAACCTCACAGCCCGCTGTCTTATTTCGGACGGCACTGTCAGCTCTTGCCCATTCTCTGAACGTAGTGAGTGAATATATCGACTCTGGCCATTTTTTCTTTCCAAATTAAAAAAGAATTTGGATGGGGCATCCATTTGCGTGAGATTTTGATACCGCGACCTGACCAAAGCTTCCTTTGCCTTCATGCCTAGCAGGTCTGCAATACATATCTTTTTGGCCTTAAGGGCATCAATACCACTCTGCTCTCCAGTGACCTCTATTAATGATTGTAACTCCACAATTTCAGCTTCAAGTTTTTCCATTTTTTGTGCTATATTTTTAGACCCTTAGAGAGAGAGAGAGAGAGAGAGAGAGAGAGAGAGAGAGAGAGAGAGAGAGAGAGAGAGAGAGAGAGAGTCCCAACGTCTCCTGGTCTCTGCTTCAATGAAGAAAATGGCTCCTACTGTTTTGGTACCATGACCCAGATAGAGCTCATCACCTGAATCCTGATTGAAACTTCAAGCCAGACAGAATTCTTCTGTACAACCAAGGGTTGGTGAGTGCTACTCGATCCAACTAAGTTATATGTTTGGTTAATTAAGTTATCCTCCAAAAAATGTTCTTGAACCGCAATAAAGCTGCAGCAAAAACTGATGTGGATGAAGTTAGTCAGGCTGATAACACTTATCCTGACTTACAAGCTTTCTTTGAAACAGATGCCATCCAATCATTAACTGATTTGCCTGTGGATTCAGTGAAGTTTTGTGGCACTAAGAGAAGATCTCAGGGAATTGAAAGTGTTCCTCCAAACTCTTCTGTTGTCCAAGTACAAACTGTTGCCAAAGTGCTAGGACCTAAAAATATAGAAAGACTATTCCAGAGCTTACCCTAAGCACAGAATTTTTTCTGAATTTAGAAGGGCATTGAAAAGCAAAATGCATCTGTCGAGCCCCCCTGCCACGCCCGGGTCCCAGCCTCTGTGACGTCCTAATGGCCACCGGTTTCAATGTGTGTGCAAAGTTTCAAGAGTTTGAGCATGTTAAGGGCCCCAAAAGTGCCAAAAACTAAAAAAAGTGAAAAAAATAAATAAAATAAAAACAGCTGTAAGCAGCGATGATGGGCCCACATCCGGTGTGGACACGCCACTGTGCATGGCGGGCAATAGGCATTTAAAACAGGTAAAAGTAAAATGACTATGTCAAAGTCATTTGAATTCACATTTACTGCAGCAGTTGGTCCCCATATGATCACAAACCACAACAGACACATCTATGAGATCATTTAAATTGGGTAAAATGTTGGGTGATAAGAATTGAAACTCAAACATCGTTTAGAAAACTAGTCCTGTCCGGATAGTGATATAGTGTCATAGTTCAATTTCAAATGAGTGTGAAGTTATCATTAGCAGTTCAAATTTTTTATAAGTACATCAGTATTTATCTCAGTGCCCAACAAATGCTGTCATTACTGGATGATCCATGACTGTTTTTATGTTTTGTGATAGTCATTTGAGTCACTTTATAATTGTAAAAAAAGGTAATTGTGACTTTTAAAGGTAATTGTGACCTTTGTCACAATTCGACTTTTTTCCTCACAATTGCAAGTTTGCATCTCACAGTTCTGACTTTTTCTCAGAATTGGGAGATTTAAACTCATAATTACAAGTCATAAAATCAGAATTGCGAGAACTTGTAATAATGCATTTTTCTTGCAACTGCGAATTAACCCTTTTAACCCTAAGGGAATTTTCAGAGTTCTTTTTTTCTGAGTGACACACACAAAAAAGTAAAGACTCATAACTCCAAAACCAAAGCAAGGAGAGTCAAAGGTGGGTATCGTTTGAAAAGAAACTTTTTACATTTTTTTAAATAAAAAAATAAATTTGGACAATCTCATGCTGAGAAACTGCAAATAAGCAGCAAATTAAAAAAAAAAAAAATTAAAAAAGGAATTTAAAATTAACGAAATGCGGTAGCGAGTTCATTCTTTTTTTGTTATGTTCCTCTATATGTGAGCTGTATCTGGCACAAATTTTGTGGTGATCGGATAAAGTTTTCAAAAGTTACAGCATTTGGAACAAATTTTTAATTTTTTTATCTTATTTTTGATATGCACAGAAATAATGACTCAACTCCAAATCTCTTGCAAGGAGATTGAAAAGGTTGGTATCATTTGAAAGATAATTTTTTACTTTTTTAAATTAAAAAAAATTAATTCAGACAATCTCTTGCTGAGAAACTGCTGATAAAATACAAAAAAAAAATGAAAGTTTGCTCATTTCATGTTTGACATGCAATAACTTTTGGTGATGTTCCTCTATATGAGATCTGTATCTGGATTTCTAATTTGTAGTGAGTTTTGAAAAATATGACAATTTTAATATTTTTATAGGTAGGATGCGCCCATGGGCGGTACACTCCATTTTAGAGTGATAACTCAGCACTCGTTAAGAGTTGAAAGCAACGACTGGATTCATTAAAAAGCTGAGTTTCTAATTCGGGTTTAAGGGGTTAATTTCAACTTCTTTGTTCGCGATTCTGACTTTTCTATATTGTAAGTGTTAATACTAATAATTAATACTACTAATATTGTGAGTTTATATCTCATCATTCTGACTGTATAACTCGCAATTGCAACTTTATATGACGCAATTCTGATTTTAAAAAAAGTGAGAAAAACTTGAAATGACCTTTTTAGTGTTACACACTTATTAGCATTCTAAAGTATTTAGATTAAGTTACTAAACTTTGGTAATCCAAATAAATATGCTACAAATTACTTTTTAAATCATGTATTGTGAAATACATTTAAAGCAACCTACCCAGCCCTGTTAACTGCTTCAGGTGTGTTTGATTAGGGTTGGAGCTAAACTCTGAAGGACAGTAGGTCTCTAAAGGTTTAAAGAACTGATCAAGGTTGTAAAACAAACACAGAGTAAGAAAGAGTGAGACTTAGGGAATGGGTAATGGTAAGTACAGTGAGACAGAGATTCAGAAGATTTAAAAACATTTTAAACAAAAATTAAAATCTAAACGTGACAAAAAGTAGTCTTTGATAATAACTAAATGTCAATAGAGTACGGGGAAAACATTGATTATAATACAAATTATTGTACTTTAAAGCTGTTCAGAATTTTATCAAACCTTGTTTAAAAATAACTATATATTAAATTTCTTTTTATTACTTGTCCTCAAACAGATCTTTAATTGGCTTATTTTTAAGTTAAACATACTACATTGATTAAACAAAGTTTGAATTTCTTATTCAATGTTGGTATTATTGTATATAGAAAGGTTTAAAATTCAGAGCAGAATATTGTTTAGTGTCATGAATTAATCTCAAAATACGACATTTTAAAGAAAATAAATGTTTTGATCTGAAAATTGTATATTCATTTTAAATTCATCCAGGTTCATTGCCAAATATACAATCTTAATTTAATTTAAGTCAAACAAAGACATTACAAGATATGAGACTTTCTTTTTTTAGAGTTTTTTTAAAACTGTTTGTCATCTCAACCCTGTTTAAAAATAGGTATATGCTGCCCTCTAGCCCTCTGCTCATTCTATATATGACCTTTGAATTTCATTTGAGCAGTTATCTCTTTTCAATTCCTATAAGCACTAGAGGGCAGCATATACCCATTTTTAAACCAGGTTGAGAAGACTTAGGCCCCAATCAGACAGAACGCGTTTTGTGCAGTGAGAGGTGCCTTTTATGCACCGTTTATGCGCCCCGGACGCCTCACATTTTTGCAGGAAAAAAAAAAAAATCAACTCTGAGCGGAAAAGCACCTGACGTCATTTGCATTTTTTTTTTCTATTGGCCAATCGAATGAATGGAGAGACGACTTTCCGTTGTGTTGACGAATGTTTACAGTTCTTTGGACACTGCAACGATAGAGCCATTTGCTTGTAAAGTACTTTTTTTTTTTTTTAAGTTTCTGCTAATATGACTGTTTAACAGCAAACCCAAAAAATAAATATCCAAAAGCTGCTAAAATGCAATGTGGAGTACATGTTATATGATGGATGGATGGGATGTCATGAGCTCATAACAGTGACCCTTGCTCACTGCCATTATAAAGCTTGGATGCATCAGGATATTTCTTAATATATTTGATTCTTTTATTCTGATGAACAGAAAGTCATACACACCTAGGTAGGCTTAAGGGCGAGTAAAACTTGGGCTAATTTTCATATAAAAGTGAACTAATCCTTTAATTTATGCTACAGTAAGGAAATTACAATATTTTGTCTTAATTTCACCACTTGCAAGTGCTGAAGCCTTAAGTTTTTATTTTGAAGGAAAACTGCAGCTGGGCTTTTATTTTGGAGCAAAACTACAGTTTCTGTAAAAACAGGTTTTAAAAACGCATTTCATTATGAATTTAGTGAAATGCTGTAGTCGTCTGACCATAAAAATGTTGGAAATTATGCGAATGTGAAAAAGTAACTGGTGCCTTTTACATTCCCAAATGCATACTAAACTTACAGCACATGCAGAGATGAAGTTCATTGTAATCATTCACTGTAAATGGAGCTGTTCTGAGATGCAGGAAATACCAGATCGCAACCTGTTTGTTTGAAAAAAGTGTGTGCTTTGCTTTGAAACAGCGCAAACATACTTAAATTGTCATGAACAACTGTCTCTAAACAAATGAGACGCAACACAGTGACACATTATTCTTTTAACACAAAACAAAGACAGTTACTTTTTTTGTCCATTGTTCTTTGAATTTTTGTTCAACATAATTGTCTTCTATCAGAATAATTCCAAATGTCATTGCATTCATGACTAGACGTATGGCTGTATCAGTGTCCTTATATGCACATATATCATTTGAAGAAGACGCGATTAAATATATGCGCATACACAGTGTTTAGAGCACTAGAGTATGTGAAATAGTCTGCTACTACTACTACGCTACTACTGGACTAACGGACAGCTACTAACGGACACAACCCAGAAATTGAAATCAACGGGTTGTGTGACCACTTGTTAGCACATGCTTGCTTGCAGTCTGTGTTCCTCCATCTTTATTTTGTAGTAAGTAACAAAAATGCTTTGAGGAAATTTATCGGAGTAAAAGTAAAAGTTGACAGAAATATAAATACTCAAGTAAGCACAGATTTTCCCAAAAATACTCAAGTCCTGTAATGAAGTATTATTACTTTGTTACCTTACACCTCTGTGTGCAGCCAGTACATATCATGACCTTTTAAGTGTCAGTCTTTTGCAATTTGATAAGGGGATTAAGCCATTATGTGCTTTCGATTTTAGTTCGTTTTACAAATACTTTGCAAAACAAATACTTTGTTGCAAAACAGTTAAAGACCTTTGTGCCACAGTCAAGTTAATGAATGGGAAATTATGAATAGAAACAATATAATGACTTTTAAAGCCACTTCTTTTAGTGATTTCACCTATCACATTAACTATGTTTCCAAAAAATTTATGTGAATTAGACAGAAACAAAGATGTGCATAAATTCTAAAAATGCATGATTGAACCGACTGAGTGATAACCTGAGAAAAAAATAAGGATTTTTGGTAAGTTGTACTAAACTGTCTTTCAGTGCAGTTTTTCAGTTGTACATGCCATGTTCATTCATGTTTACTTTGTGCGATAACTAGCAATAAAGCGGAAGAGATGATCAGTTCATGTAAGGTCCATGCTGCTGCTTTGCTTGAACTGAAGGCACTACAGCTTGAACTTCAGTGACTCCACATTTAAGAGTGCAAAAACTGTATTCATTGTTTGAATTTCATTATAAAATTTATAGAATTTGAAAGCTAGGACTGTGTTTCATATCAAAAATAACAAAGCACAAAGCTTATTGTGATTTTGCAATCATTGATCAATTGGGCAGTTGAGTTAAGAGTCAGACTTATAACTAGGGGTGTGACGAGATCTCGCGAGATTAAAACGTGACGAGATTTCTCGTCGAGTTGAAAAGTTGTCTCGTGGTGCTCTCAGTGTGAGGGTGAAATTATTATTCAAGATGCCCCTGCCACTTTCAAACCGTTTGTGTGGAAACATTTTGGTTTTTGGCACAAGAATAACACACAAGACACAAACAATGTGTAAACATTGTAAGAAAACTATGCCGTGCACCTCGGCCAAGGTTGTACAGACTCTTAGGGGCCGTTCACATATCGCGCGCATTTTCATTCGCAAAACGGAACGCTTGCAAAAGAAGGAGGAAGCGACGTGGCCGCGCTTTACACGCTTTATTAGGCGCGATATGTGAACGACCCCTAAAGAGGCAGAAAGCATCGCTATCACTGCTAACGGTTGGACTTCTCGGTGTACGCAGAGCTATATAACAGTTACAGCCACACAATCAACTGGGAAATGGTCAACTTTGTACTGCAGTTAAAGTGACACTTAAAGTGTAATTTGAATTTTTTATTTTTATGTTTATTTTATTTATATTGTTTATTTTATGCTCAATCTATAGAAAGAAGTTCAGTGAGATTTCTCATGTGAAATTATACAGGGCAGAAAACAATTGGTTGATTTTGTAGCAACATTTAGCAGTGTTTGCATGTTGTTTTACTGCAAATAATTCATTAAAATAGAAGTAAAATGACATGCATTACAAGTTGATTTCCAAATGCACCAACATTTTTACATTTTATGATTTTCAGTTGAATAAAAGACTATTTTCCCTTCATACGTTTCATTATTGAGGATTTCTTAAAAATACTATAAAAATCTCGTCTCGTGAACCCAATCTCGTGTCTCGTCTCGTGGGATAGTGGTCTCGTCACACCCCTATTTATAACCCAAAGGTCTGGGGTTAGATTCTCAGTACCAGCAGGAAATGTAGGTGGGGGGAATGAACGAACAGTGCTCTCTTCCATTTTCATCCCCCACAACTGAGATGCCCTTGAGCAAGGAGCCTATCTGCACCCTGGACATCGCAGCAAAAATGGCTACCCACTGCTCTGGTTCTATGTTCACAGTGTGTGTGTGTGTGTGTGTGTGTGTGTGTGTGTTCACTACTCACTGCTGTGTGTGACTGTGTGCACTTGAATGGATGAAATGCAGAGCACAATTCAGAGTACGGTACACCATACTTGGGTATACATCACATCACTTTCAACTGAAGCATAGATCAAAAGATTGATTCTTGGGATTTAAAGCCAGTGCAAATGAAATTCAGAGAATAGTTTCTAAATACATTATAAAATGATAAAAATGTATTCCTGAAACACGTTGCAAAGACTGTGAACCATTTAGTACTGAATTGTGGAGTTATAACATTAAACAATTTTTCACCATTTGTGTATTCAGGATTTTTTGGGCAGGTCTGAAGTTAGGGCTTGAAGACGCACTGGAGCCACCGAGCATGGCTCCTCCTTTCAAATGCAAGAACTGTCATTACTGATAGCTACTACAGCAGTTTATTAGCTATGCCTTCGTGACAAATGTACCGTTTGCAATCATTTACAAAATAGCTCGGCCTCATTTAAATTTCCTAAAAATAATGATATCATGAAGAGGTTGATTAATTTTACCTTAATGGAGAGCTGAGGATCACCAACCACACCTGACACCGGATCATTTTACAAACTTTCATCCAAGACAACTGGAATTCACTGATAATCTGCTATTTCTGGTGAATGGGGCCAAACACACTATCTCCTGTACTGGACTTCATCCTCCCATCTTGCAGCGCCAACAACTGGTGCCAGAGTCACCAATGAGTCCAAGTTGTCTGATGTGCTTATAATTATATTAGGTAGGCCACAGTAACTCAAAATTTCACCTCTATGGTGATTTTGTTCATATGCATAATGCATCAATATATTTGACTCAGACAAGTAAGTTGAAAGATATGGCTGCTTGAGTGGGCGTGGTTTCAGCACTGACAGCGGACACCAGTGTTTGACAGCAGAAAATAATGCTTATTTTAACTTAATTTACTTGCTGTTTTTTTGTCATTCAAATTTGGTTCAGTGATTAATACATATTTTTTTGTGTTACAAACTCAACACATTTTTAATATTGCTTTACACGGATTTTAGGAATCAATATCGATTCATCAAAATGAGAATTTATCAAAAAAACAAAAAAAGGACAGACTAACCAGTAGAGCAATTTCATTGAACAGCGATGTACAATACGTAGAAAAACAGCCAAAGCAGCTTCTCCAATTGCAGCAACATTTTTTTTATTACAGATATTTTGCGCCTATTTCCCAGGAAGTAACAATTTTTATTCATGAACATGTGTGATGGAAACAGGGCTTCATTCGCAAATGTGCGATATTCCAATTTTGCTCATAATTAAATTCGCAACTTTGAATGGAAACAGTATTTTTGAACAATCTAAATATGGGATTATTTACTGATAATTGCGTGTGATTGTTGTTTTAAAGAAGTATGTTTTACAGTAATAGTATAAAACAACTTCTTGTCCTGAAAATTGACTGACCTGGCAAATTTATGCTGACTCAGAGCCAGAACCTTCCCTCTGACCTCCGCCACTATCTTGCTCTTGTCCTCTGGACGTCCATGCTCCAAAACATGTTGGATCACATAGTTACCGTACTGATCCTGCAGGTGAAGACAGGCACAAGAGAGTGGAAGGGAGAGATAAACAACATGTATAATATTACCATAACAGTTCATAAATAAACAAACCTAAGACAGAATAAGGCCCCGATCAGACAGAACGCATTTTTTGCAGGGAGAGACTTTTTCAAACAGTTTCCCATTGTCAGTGAGTGTTTTGGCTGCCTGCTGCACCTCAAATTTTTACAGGTGCGCTAGGAGCGCCTGAAGTTGAGTAAAAAGCAACTGAGCACAAAAGCTCCCAACATTTTTTTCCATTGTCCAATCGAATGAAAGGAGAGGCAGGCCTTCCATTGTGCTGACGAATCTTTACACTTCTTTGGACTCAGCAAAGATGGAGCCCTTTGCTTGTACATTTTTTTTTCTGCTAATATGACAGTTTAACAGCAAACCAAAGAGCACTACACTGACAGGACAGCTGATTCAGTGGTTGCCTATCCACATAAATAACTGCAGCGCACTGCTCTTTTTTTCTAAAATAAAAAAAAGGCAGTGTAGTGTGCCTCGCGTTTTCAGACTTGAAAAAAGCGTGTTCTGCCTGATCGGTGCCTAAGCGATGAATGACTAGTACAACAAGGTTGAGCAAAGTTCCCTTATACACCCTCACAATAAAACAACTGACTTCATTTCAATAATAGCAACCCATGGCCATTGAGGAAATAATACTCCAACTTTATCCAAGCAATGATAATAATTACCATTTGGCAAGCAAGCCTATAAAAAAAAGACACAAAAAAATAGCACCCTCTCAAATATACACACCAACAATTATCTGGAAGGTGGCATAAATGTGCAGGTAGATGTCAAAAGCTCAATCAAGATGTGGCATTTGGTTTAAATCCTCTATCTTTCCTAATTGTAGAGTGATCCTTCAAATTAGAAGGAGCAGTCACTACTTTGTTTTAGGTTGGTTTATTTGCACAAGATTAGTTCACTGTTAACTGTACAGAATGCACACTATAAATCAAAGTTGTTGGTCTGAGGTGCTCTGGGTGGAGCAAGAAAAGAAAATCATTGAAGGTGCCAGAAAATGAATTTGAGAGTTTATTCATATATAGAGAGCACATTGGACCTTACCAAGAGATATGTCCACATTTAGTTTGACAAAAACAAACAAGGCTGTGAGGGTTAGATGTCCGAAAAATAGGACTCAACAATAAGGATGGCCAGATGGCCCTGGGCCAGCTGATAGAACTGTCACCAACCCCTACTAAGCTAATGCTATGTTGTCTTTTTCTTGCATTAAAAATCTAAGCATTTGGTTTTGGTTGATTGAACATCATGAATGAAGCTTTAATGTGTCAACAAGCTATCTAGCAAGAAATTTCATTTGCCATTGGTCAGGACAAACAGTCCCACCCCAAACTTATGCCATTTCTTGAGCCACTGATGCTGTGTCAGGCTGCTCTCTATCAATTACACTTCTTTTATACATTCCATCTAATATACTTTTAGTGTTGTATTAACTTCCAAGTTAATAGTGAAATTTATATATATATATATATATCTGTGCACTGTGTGAAGAGCGTCAAATGTAATTTACAATGTGTTTCTTGAAGTGATGAGCAATAGAGACAGGTCTATCTCCATAGACAATCACAGACATGTCTGCTAGGGCTGTGTATCACCAACAATGTCACGATACGATACGCATCACGATACTAAGTCCATGATACGATACGTATCACGATACGGTTCAATTTGGAATTTAAATTTCTTTTGAGTAGAGTTTAGTAACAATAATGTGTTTATTGAATAACCAGTGTTATAACAGATGTGATAACTGAAAAACAATTTTGTTTTAAATGAAATATAAAAAATTTTCACAAAAAAGCTTAGAATGACTCTTCCTTTTGCTTTTAAAGTCACTGCCTCACTAACTGAAATGACAATTATAGTAATTTATTATGACTTCCTATGATAAGCAAGCATACCAAATCACAGAATATTTAAGTTCTCATTCTGTTTTGTTTCAGACCTTAATTAACACACGGCTCAAACTTACAAAACATTGAGTAACCATCCTCAAATGTTTGGCGGTGGCAAAGTGGTTTTCCAGCGTCAACTTCCGTCTGTGGTCCAACACGCAGTTGCACGGAGTGCAAAATAATTTGTCCCCACTGCATTGTGACACCGGGAAACTGCTTCGCGCGGTCTTTTGCACTTATTTTTGTTGGTAAATGAGAATGATTTGCGTGCTTCATCCCTGGTTTCACAGCGTGGTTTGCAGATGATGTTCACGTCGCGTAATTACGTCACGTCATAAGGTTCCCATGGCAATAGGGGAAAATGTGTGAAGTAAACGCAACAGTTTTCAACTCTCTGCTAAGATATATGTGACTTTTTTGCAACGAAAATACAAGCATTATGAAATCATGCTAGCCCCGCATATTTTGCTTGCTGAAATCGGCAAGTGCAGCGTATTTGAAAAAATACGACCCCCGCATAAATATCAGGCGATCGCATAATAGCGTTTTACTTAACTTTTGCTTTGCAGTTCTTGTATATCGCATGACTCATGTCTAATGTCTGGTTTAGCGTAAAACCCAAAATTCTCCCATATTTGTCGGCGGTGGAAAAATCCTCATACATTTTCAATGTCTTGCTCTGCTGCTTGCGTTGCTAGCGCCAATTGACGTCACGTGATTGGCTACATTTAAAAGCACGAGACTCTGTATCGATACGCGCATCGTCATGAGTTCATGACGATATATCGCTGTATCGATATTCTGAGCACAGCCCTAATGTCTGCTCATCACAAACTCTGAGTTTGTGATGCTTGTGAATGCTCTCATTATAACCAACAAATGGCAGACATTATGTAATAAGAGCTTTTTATAGCTCTTGTAGCTATTTTTATAGTTGTTATCTTTGCAAATGTGCAGAATTTGAACTTGCAATCAATGTAATGAGTCACTAACAAATGAGGGTCACTAACAAAATAAGAAAAGTCCATTCATAATGGCCAAGAGGACCAATATCCATGTACACACAGTAGTGAATCCGCTGAATTATCGTTCTGTTAATCAGTCCCTAAATTATGATGACTGACATAATAATAACCATATCAATTAACGAGATGCAGTTTCCTCTATAGCCCAAAGACATGCAGGTTAGGGGAATTAGATAGTCAAAAATTGTGTGTGAGAGCGCTGTGGTGGACTGGCCATCTGTCCTGGGTGCTTTCCGCTGCCTCTAACCCTAGAAATTGGGACAGACTCCAGCCCTAGGACTAATAAGGAATAAAGAGAGAGAAAGCAATGTTTACGTAATTTATAAATATCTAAATGCTACATGTTTTAATGCATTTACTTATAGTTAACAATAATAACTTCATTTTTTAGTTTAATAAAATTAAAAAATGTCATATTCAAACATATTTTTTTCCTATGGTATCACAATTGTTATTGGTATTTGTAACAGAGTATCATGAAATTTTACTGGTATTGAAAGACAATTAAAATGTTGGTATCATTACACCAGTATGTATTTCTATATCACACAGCCTTGTTCGTGTCAATCAAACTGGTCTTTATACTGAATAAGGCCTAAATCGTATCAGGATTGGATTTTAGGCAGAAAGGGCAGGTGGCAGCCAGAAAGGAAGAAAGTTATGTAAGGAAAAGTGTGACTGAAAGGAACCCTGCAGAGCAAATAGCAACTGGAGAAGAAGCATCTAGATGTTAGAAACAGGCTGGTTAGGAGGTAGACGAGGAGATGCCAGGAGGTTCTTGTGAGTGGGAGGAAGGCACGTGACTCTGACCTTGAACAGCGCATCGCTGGACACTGTATAATATGTTTTGGGGGTCATCTCCAATGAAACGCCTTGATACTTCTAGATAAAATAAGTGAGGGGAGCAAGGGTTGGGTAATATTTGGCATCATCAAAATCCATCAGCACATCTAAACTGGACATAAGAACATCCTTCACAGAAACTCAATGCTACATCAAAGTAGTCAAAAGGTGTAAAATGAACAAACAGGTAATTTAGAAAATGTCATGCAATCGCGTCCACCTTACCCCAAAAAGTACCACGACCCTGAGCTCTTCTCATTGCATGGCCTCCTTTCCATTCACACAGAATGAACAATGAACAACAGTGCACTTGTCTATAAAGTGACCAATCTCAAAACACAATTGTTGTAATGGTAGTCATCTTGAAAAGGCCAAAAATCACACCTCAGCGCAAACCAAGTGAGCTAACTAATGGGACAACATTTTTAGGCATCATAGGCACATATTGTTCCAAAGACTGAAGGCAGAAAAGTTATACTGACTTTTTAAGTTACTACACTAAAAGTTACTAGTTTTACTACAAGGAAGTATTGCATTTACCCAATAAGGCATAAATAAGAAAATCCCTGAATAATCCACTATTTCATTCAATATTTGAGAGTGTTCAATTTTACTTGTTAACCCTTTAAACCCTAAGGGTTCTTTTTTTGAGTGACACACAAAAAAGTTAAGACTCGTAACTCCAAAACTATAGGAAGGAGAGTTAAAAGGTGGGTATCGTTTGGGAAGAAATTGACATTTTTAAATAAAAAAATAAAAATAAATAAATTTGGACATTCACATGCTGAGAAACCGTAAATAAACTGCAAACTTTTTTTTTGGAAAAATGAAAAAAATTCATATATTCTAATTTAAAAAGGAATTTAAAATGAAGGAAATACAGTAGCGAGTTCATTCTTTTTTTGTGATGTTCCTCTATATGTGAGTTGTATCTGGCTCAAATGTTGTGGTGATCGGATAACTTTTTTCAAAAGCATGCACAGAAATAATGACTCATAACTCCGAATCTCTTGCAAGGAGAGTCAAAAAGTTTGTATCATTTGAAAGGTAATTTTTTTCTTTTTCAAAAGAAAAAAAATAATAATAATAATTCGGGCAATTTCTTGCTGAGAAACTGCTGCTAAAATACAAAAAATAAAAGTTTGCTCATTTCATATTTCAAATATTTCATATTTGACAATTTGACATGCAATAACTCAGAAAATGGAGGAAAATTCCTTTTTGGTGATATACCTCTATATGAGACCTGTATCTGGATATCTAATTTGTGGTGTTTCCTTGAAGTATTCAAAAGTTACAGCTTTTGGAATCATGGTGGCCTTTTCTGTTTAGCCCTCGTCGCCCCCTAGTGGGTATTTTTTAAAATAGCACTTTCACGTGGAGTAACTCGTGATCAATGCATGGGATTTTGTTAATCTAGGACTCATTTCAATTGGGAGAATCCACTGTAAGTAATGATGTGCCATTTTCCACAATTCCAAAAATGAAGTTATATGCTGAAATGCTACTTGATAGCTACATTTTAGTTTTAGCTAGCAGCTGTGAGCCTGTGGGATTTTATGTCGTAATTGCGTGATCAATATCTCGCAGTATAATCAATATATGCAATTATAATGCAATATAATCGCTTCATTGGATTATGAGCATGTTGAACTGATTTTAATCATGAGAATATGCTGTAAATAATGATGCCCAATTTTCCACAATCGGTGCAAGTTTCATGACGTTAGGAGCCAAAATGTGACATAAATGCTGCATCAGTTTATTTTTTACATTAGGGTCTTGTGGGGTCACTCGAGTTCAAGTTCACTCAAAAATCCCTCAAGTTTAGTCAAAGTCCAAAACAATTAGTCTTGTTGTATTCTACTCAATGAGATCTTTAAAATGACATACAACACATGATTATCTGAGCTATATTATGCTTTTGACACATTGGCGTACATAATAAAAAAAAAAAAACTAAAATTATGAAAATATATTTTTTTCACTTTTCAGTAAATAACTCTGCAGTACTTAGGATTTATTCAAAGTGCTTACATTCATTGTAAAATTCAGACTCTAAGCTTTCAAATGACACCTATATTGTGATGAAGAAGGCTGGAGTTTTGAAAAATATGACTATTAATATTTTTATAGGTAGGACGCGCTCGTTGGCGGTACACTCCGTTTTAGAGTGATAACTCAGCACTCGTTAAGAGTTGAAAGCAATGACTGGATTCATTAAAAAGCTGAGTTCCTAAGCTTTAAAAAGTTTCTAAGCTTTAAAATGATACCGATTTTGTGTCATTCCTCTTTGTGGTGGTGGTGGGGGGGTCCCCGCTGGCAGAACAATTTGGGTTTATAGAGTTAAAGAACTTTGATAAAATTCTGAGTAGATATACACATTTAAAAAATAAAATCTTTCAAAATAGACTAATTCTGCACTCAAAGTCTTGTCCAAAGTTTGTCCAATTAAACTCTCTAGAATGAAAAAGTCCCTCTCCCTAATACTACTTGCCACCAAATAATAGTAAATAATAATTAACAACAGTTAATCAACTAAAAGCTCCAGGCCATTTAAAAATTAGTTTTGATGTCCCTCCTCAGCTTCTCAATAGGAAGATAGAACTGTCATTTTGCAGGGACTTTAAGAGCAGAGTTGTGTTAGCTAAGCAACATGCTAACATCAGACTGCACTGGAATCAACTGAGCTCAGGTATTAGTAATCATTGTTGTCCATTAACACAATTTCTAATCACTCACAGATTAGGATGCAACTTTTGAAGCCATTCATACAGAATGTTTAATTTGAAAAGAGGCCACACAATAAGAACCTAACTACTGTAGTGGTACACAACAGAGAGACCAGAGTTTCCTTATTCGATGTCAGGTTTGGGAAGTCATACCTGTCCCAGCTGCTCAGAGTGCTGGTGGAGTTCTTCCAAGATGGGCAGGGTCTGCTCTTGGGTACAGTGCTCCAGGATACGCTGGATCACCCGACAGCCATACGGATGAGTGGACAAAACAAACACCTACACACCAAAAATGGACATAAAACACTGACACGTCCTGGTTCATGGCTCGGTCAATAAAACAACTTTACATCATTGATCACATCTGTAGCAATATCAGTGATTTTCTTAACTAGGGTTGCGGAATAAATATAAATAAAAAGAAAATATTATTCATAATAGGGATTCTAGCGATTATTCGACGATCGATTAATAGTCGATAATTTAAGCAAAAATATCGATTGGCGATCAAGCAAGGTCATGCACATACGTGCTTGCTCAACCCTGAAACGTAAAGCAGACATGAGGAAAAATTAAGCGAGCATCCCAGAGTTATGTTTGGGATCATTTTACATTAAAAGGCTAGAGTTAAACCTTCATGACTATAAGTTTGAAAGTGAAAGTCGTGATGTATTGTCAAGTATGGTGACCCATACTCGAAATTGGTGCTCTGCATTTAAAGTGCACACACACACACACACACACACACACACACAGTGAACACAGACCCAGAGCAGTGGGCAGCTATTGCGACAGCGCCCGGGGAGCAATTAGGGGTTAGGTGCCTTGCTCAAGGGCACTTTTATTTGTGGTATCGAAGGTGGAGAGAGTGTTGTTTACTCACAATCCCCACCTTCAATTCCTGCCGGCGTGGGAATCGAACCGGCAACCTTCACATTACAAGCCCAACTCCCTCAATTGCAGTATTAAGGCTAACAGTTAATCTATTAATTGATCGTTAATTTAAACAAAGATCGATCATGGGAATTTGAGTAAACTGACATCCCGAATCAATAACAAATGTAAACAACTAGCCAGAACCTTATGTAGAACTAATTTCATACTAAATTATCCTTATCTTGACTTATTTTAATCTGCATTTAGTCACTGAATTTTTGCATTAGTCTGTCTTAATGACTAGTCTAACCAACTAGCAGTTAGATAAGGGATAATCAGTCTTACATTCTCAAATTAGAGACTAATCTATTTTAAGTCAGTTGTGCAACTGACTTAAAAGGTATGCCTTAGATTACTAAACTTTAAAACTAGTAGTACTAGTATTAACACTAGTAGTAGTTTAAGCAGCAGGCCCCAGGTGTAAATAATGTCCTGCCAACTGAAATATTTATAGCCAGAAAATATATTTATCATAGTAAAAATGGTTTAGAAAAATCTCGCTTTTTTTAATTGGCACATTCTTAGACTACACAAGACAACAAAAGTTCTTAAAGTAAATTAACAGAAATGCAATAATATTCATCAATATTTGGTCTACCACCACCATTTGTGTAAATCACATTTCTTGGCTTTATAACAAGCATGAGTGTCTGTGGAGATACCTGGCCCTGGAAGGCATCAATGATGAACTGAAGAGCTTGGGGTTGGACACACTCAATACATTTCTGCACCACATGATTTCCATTCTGATCTTTCACACACTTTAGCACATGGCCATCCAACTCCCGTACGATGTCACTCTGACAAAAAAGAAGAAACAATTCTGAGAATTTCTCAACATCTTGTTTTAATACATTTAATGTAGCCTTAAATACATTAAAAAACTGTAACATTACTTCAACCCTTTATGTATTATGCACTATAAAAGATATTCATAATGTACATAATGCATTATCGTTTTTCATAAATAACTGCAACCAAAGTTAAAAAGCATTATAGTATTTTCAGATTCCTTATTGCATCTGAAATTTAAAAAATATTTTACAACCTAAAATAATATATCCAATATGTGTTTAACATTACCAAAAACTCTTTGCTCAACTTAAAAATACATAGGCCTATTCATTTTAACCTAAAACTAACTCATCAGGAACATCCAGGTAAACAAAAAACATCTGAGTTTAATTTATTTTTGTTATTAAATATAAGAAACTACAAAAGAATTAGAAAAAATGCAATAAACAAATATATAAATGAAATTAACAGTGCTTTAACTTTTTTATGTAGGCCTACATTAGATCTATTTAACAGTAGCATTCAAGTAACGGCAGTTTCACACTGCAAACATGGGTGGCACGTGAGCGTAACTACATCGTCACAGTAGCTGCAGACACGCCCAAGTATTGACACTGGAAGCATGGAACAGCGCAGCAGCAGCTCCAAGCTACATATAAACTGAGTTGTCTTTATGAATTTCTTTAAAAAGACAACTATAAACTTTTTATAAGTTGGTCATTTATAAACTTGATAGTCTTGAAAGTTTGTTAACGTTTGTTCTTAATTTTTATTTCTGACATTCCAATTCTTGTAAAAACACAAGACATGCTTATTCTGTGCATTTTGAGTACTTTGTGTGAAATCATATTTATTTATTTTGTACATCAAAAGTGTACTTTCACTTTAATTGAGCATCAGCAGCGCAGCAAGAATAGACGCTGTGCTGAAACCCCCGCTTTACTGCTGCTCACGCAACGCTCCTTGCTTGATGCTCACGCACTGCTCCTACTCCTGGTGTGAATACACCCATTGGTTAACATGCACGCAGAAAAAAATACGCAATGCTCATGCTTGCAGTGCGAATCCGGCATAAGAATCAAGACAGAAACTGATTAATCAAAAGTAAAATTAAAACACTGCATAGCCTTAACATGAATTAAATATACATTGGTTCATAATAAAGCTAAAAACAGTCAAGAGCAGCGAGTGATTTTCTCTTTTTCTTTTGTTGTTTGACAGATGAAAACAGGTTTACTGTACTAGGCTGCTGTCAATTAAAGAACTAATGCATGAATCCTATTGACATGCATCCGATTTCTTTCCCAACTGATAATTCACTTAAGACATAACCGACTGTGTTTACATGAATACTCATCAAGGCATTTTGACATAACTGAATGTGTATTTGACAGTTCAAGTGTCGAAGAGAACTGAAGGGATCACACAATGTCAGAGAGGCGGCTTGAGTGCGTGTTTCAGGTGTGTGTGTGCCAGACACCAGTTCTCAAACAACTTAGAGCTCAACTCTTTTTAATGCCACAGAAGTAACAGTCACATACTCAGTGTATTCTCTGCTATATACATTGAGCTAAAACTTTGACTTTTTGCACGTTTTGAAGTAGCCTTTTAAAATCATGCAGATATTGCATCACATTGCGATATGCATATCGCGATGTACATTTGCCATTTGATATTTGAAGATATCTGAAGAGAAGATTTTGGACTCCAGATATAGTGTGCATCACAGTTTATTCATGAAGGGCTTACTACTTTTATAAATAAACATGCACCTCTGAAAAAAAAGGAATCAAAAAAAAAAAAAAATTATGACAAAAGTGGGTTTTCATCAACATTATCAAATTTACTTCATGAGTATTATTTTACTTGGGCCAGAGCTTGGCATTCTGATCTTTATTGCACAGTAATGATATAATGATTGATATATATATTAGGGGTGCACCGAATGTTCGGCAACCGATTATTCGGCCGAAAAAAGCCAAAAAAGCACTTTCGGTATTCGGCCGAATAAGTAAAAAGGCCGAATAAATTTTGCCGAACAATGACGTTTTTAATGATGTTTTAACGTTCACATATCGCATCTTTTCCGCGCGCATATTCTTTATATCCTATGTGGGCGCGCGGTAACCGCGCGCAAAACGGAAGGGACGCGCATGCGGTGCGGCGCGCTTGTTTTTTCCGGGCGCGCCTGTGCCGCGGCGAGATGAAAACATCTCAACTTTTCAGAATGCCGCAAGCGCACCGCAGGTCATGTGACAAGAACCAACCGATCATCTTCGACCTTTCCGTAACAAAACATGGAAATCTCAGCCGAACAGCTGATCATAGCTGTACAGGGGGGTTGTTATATCTCATTTACATAAATATATCTAGTAGTAAAGCTAAAGCAAGGGCTAAAAATCAATTTATCCCTTGCTGAAACTTTCTCATCGTCAGAAACCACAGTTCATGGTTGCATAGCAACGACAGACGCCACAGAAGCGCGAGCTCCCGAACGCTTGCAAAAGAAGGAGGAAGCGACGCGGCGCGGTAAAGCTTTACACGCTTTATTAGGCGCGATATGTGAAGTAGGCTTATGTCTAGGACAGTTATTTATTTGTTGTGGGTTCATCCACATTTTTTTGCACTATTCAATGCACATTTGTTGTTGTAGACATACAGAGTTACATTCTTTCAGCAGTCAGATATAGGCCTAACATAGGCTATTCAAAAAGAACATAGGCTTCAAAGATGGCCAAATAATTTTTATTTTTTTTATTTTACTAATTTATTCATTTTAAGTTATATTGTACTTTGTTTGTATAATATCTGCTGGAATGTTAAAAAAATGTTCAGTGTTAAATATTTTGAAATTATATTTTTGTTATTTGATTTATTTCTCTGAAAAGCAACACAAAATAGTAAAAAGCAAGTTTTTACTATTTAATTATTGTAATGGTGAAAAAATTGGCAAAATAAATGGAAAAAATGCGTAACACCACATTCGGTATTCGGCCTTCGGCCAAGCATTTCATTATTATTCGGCTTCGGCTTCGGCCAAGAATTTCATTTCGGTGCATCCCTAATATATATATATATAAAAATACAAAATTACAATTTAAATAAGCCCCTGAAATTTAGTTAACTACTGATTATGTGTTTATATACAGTTATAGTACAATTAAACAATTGTACAATTGTTGTGTAACTGATGTGTAATGTGTAACATAAACAAAGGAACTTACAATTACCTGCTGGTCGGATGAGATGGATTCTAGAGCTTTCTGGATCACACGACAACCGTACATCTGCAGAGCCAGCGGCAATACATGGCCACGGATACGAGTTGCCAGAGCAAGCTTCTGATCTGCACTGCCGAACTGCAGCAGACAAACAGGAGGAAGTTACAAATATAATGACTGTTTTTTTAGGGCCCAAGCCCTGAAAGGGCGGAGGACACTATTGTTTTTCTAAGGATTATTATTATTAGGGCTCAAGCCCTGAAAGGGCGCAGGACCCTAGTGTTTTTCTAAGGATTATTATTAGGGCCCAAGCCCTGAAAGGGTGCAGGACCCTATTGTTCTTCTATGGATTATTATTATTAGGGCCCAAACCCTGAAAGGGCGCAGGACCCTATTGTTCTTCTAAGCATTATTGTTAGGGCCCAAGCCCTGAAAGGGCGCAGGACCCTATTGTTCTTCTAAGGATTATTATTATATTTTTATTTTTTTGTTCTATATAATTAGTTTAATAATATGGTTAAAAATAACGTAAAATACCTTAAGATAAATTCAATGGAACCTGGATGAATTTAAAATGAATCTACTATATTTCAGATCAATATACTTGTTTTCTTCAGAATATTTCTTCTGAATCTCTCTTTCTCTCTCTCTCTCTCTCTCTCTCTCTCTCTCTCTCTCTCTCTCTCTCTCTCTCTCTCAGGGTCTTGCATGTTTAACCCTTTCATTGCTGTCTCCTTTTGTCTGCATTATACGATAGGAAATCTCTTAGCCCTTCTCTTTCAAAATTTGTATAGAAATAAAGGTAAAGAACCAGTTCATTTGTATTCCACTGACTATTTAGTTTTATATAATTAGATTAACAATATAATAAGATAAATTCAGCTGAATATAAAACACTTTGAACTGCTAATGATAACTTTGCTATGATATGATCGCTTTTAGTTAGTATTTTATTTTAATGTATATATTAAGACAATGTCAAAGATTAAGTTCTGTCACAGTATAGACTTTATTCTTATTGTTTAAAATGTTATTGAATAATCTGACTCAACTAAGTGGTCAGTCTCCAACTGGAGACACTGTTTAAATTCATTTTGCCCACCGTGCCCAGTTGTCCTTAAAACACAGAGGTGGCGGTGCCACCGGCTTGGGCCCGCCCATCGCTGCTTGTTATTATTAGGGCCCAAGCCCTGAAAGGGCGCAGGACCCTATTGTTCTTCTAAATATTATTATTATTAGGGCCCAAGCCCTGAAAGGGCGCAGGACCCTATTGTTCTTCTAAGGATTATTATTATTAGGGCCCAAGCCCTGAAAGGGCGCCGGACCCTATTGTTCTTCTAAGGATTATTATTAGGGCCCAAGGCCTGAAAGGGCGCAGGAACCTATTGTTTTTCTAAGGATTATTAGGGCCCAAGCCCTGAAAGGGCGCAGGACCCTATTGTTCTTCTAAGGATTATTATTAGGGCCCAAGCCCTGAAAGGGCAAAGGCCCTATTGTTTTCGTTAGGATTATTAGGGACCAAGCCCAGAATGGGCGAAGGGCCCTATTGTTCTTCTAAGGATTATTAGGGCCCAAGCCCTGTAAGGGTGAAGGCGCTATTGTTTTCCTTAGGTTTATTATTATTAGGGCCCAAGCCCAGAATGGGCGAAGGCCCTATTGTTTTCGTTAGGATTATTATTCTTTATTATTATTTTTTTTTAGGTTTTTGGCACTTTTGGGCCCTTAACATGCACAAAAACTCTTGAAACTTTGCACACGCATTGGAACCTGCGGCCATTAGGACGTGACAGAGGATGGGACCCGGTAGACAGCGCCCCCTTGAATGGGGTCTGAAATTTTGGTCCATACAACAAACACGCTTGCACATATTGGTATGAAACTCAGTAGACATGAAGATCTTATCGGGCCTGACAACTTTCGTGCTCTAAGTTGTACGCCGCCTCAACAGGAAGTGAGCTATTATGGGTTGTTTGAAAAGCGCATGCTCTGGAATTTGATATACTCCTCCTAGGCGCTTAATCCGATCACCACCAAACTCGGTCAGCATGAAGTCAAGACATTGATGACGCAAAATTGCCAGGGGATTTTTGATATCTCAAACAGTTTGCCCATGGCGAGGAAACGAATCACCGCTCTGTGGCATCTGTGCAAACTTCGTTTCCTAATGGATTAAACAAAGAGCCGCGCGTCATTTCTCTGAAATCGAGAGATCGTGACCACGTGAAAGCTACTTGATTTTAAATGTTTTTAAACTTCATTCTTTAAAACATTCAAGCGATTAGACAAGATTCGATCACAAGAACATAAAAAATCTTCCAAACTGTAAAAGAAGCTTTTTAATGTCACACAAAGAGACGCGCAGCGTCTCCTAATAATGATCGAGCCCAGTTATACAAAGAACGACATCCATGCAGGGATTTTAAAAAATAAAATTAAAATATAAACTTCTGCAAATAACTAATAATAAACTTCTGCACATGATGACAACATACTGATGATGCTAAATTGCGAACGATTATAGTACATCTTAAATGGAGTTGCCCTGGCGAAGGTTTAAACTAAGAACAAAAAGGGAATTTGGAAGTTGTCAATTATTCATTAATAATTGAAATATACACACCTAATTTCTACATTTAATAGCGATTCCATTCCATTCCAGCGATTCTACAATATACAAGCAAATAAACACATGAAAGACGTTCCTGTAGAGATCGCGAGCCGTGTTTGACAGTTTGATGATTTCTGTGAGAGTGATCACGAAATCATTTACGTGTTTTTTAACCTTGTTCATTCCAGCGATTCCATTCCATTCCAGCGATTACACAACATTTAATCACAACAATGTATTAAAGAGCTTCAATTATAGTTTGGAAGATTTTCTGTCACGCAAAGAGACGCGCAGCGTCTCCTAATAACGATCGCGCCCAGTTATACAAAGAACGACATCCATGCAGGGATTTTAAAAAATAAAACTAAAATATAAACTTCTGCAAATAAATCATATTTGGATCGTTATCATTTATATTACATTAGTGCTCTCCTCATACATTGCACGCACCCACATTCAGAGAGTTCACGAGCTCTAACAGTTCTCTGTGTTTTAGTCTGGCAGGTTTAACCCGTTCATTCCTGTGTCCCTTTGTCTGCATTATAGGATAGGAAATCTCATAAAAATAAAGGCATAGAACCGTTCAGTTGTCGTGCACTGACTATATGGTTCTATATAATTAGTTTAATAATATGGTTAAAAATAACATAAAATACCTTCAAAAGATTTCTTTAAAAAAAATTCCTCCCATCCCATTTTTTTCCACCAGGATTTGAGTAGAGATCTTGGAACATATAATATCATCTGGGTGGACGATCTGAGCATTCTTACCGGAGAATACGAATGGAGAAGGTCTGAAATTTATGAAGGGGCAAGACCATGAAGCGATTTAAAAACCTTAAAATCAACTCTGAATCGAACAGGTAGCCAATGAAGTGATGACAACACGGGTGTAATATCTTCTCTCTTTTTTGTCCCTGTTAAAGAGCGAGCCACAGCATTCTGTACCAGTTGTAATCGCGAGAGCGAGGACTGATTTATTCCAGCGTATAGAGCGTTGCAATAGTCCAGCCTAGTGGAAATAAATGCATGAATAACGGTCTCCAAATCTCTAAAGCTCAGAATATTTTTCAGCTTGCGAAGTCCCCTAAGCTGGCTCTAACTACAGAGTTGATTTGTTTATCAAATTTTTAAAAGGTCAAAAGGTAACTCCCAGATTTTTAACTTTATCACGAATGTTATCTTGAAGGGGGCCTAGGGTAGAACTTATGTTAATTAAAAGATGTGAAGGGCCAAACAATATAACATCAGTCTTCTTCTGGTTTAATTGGAGGAAATTATTGTCCATCCAAGCCTTAATGTCCTCTGAACAAGCTAGCAGAGAGGAAACTGAGTCAGGACCTGATTTTAACGGGAAATAAAGTCATCAGCATAAATATGATATGCGACTTTATGGTACTCAAAGATGAAACGAAGAGGGAGTAAGTATAAGGAAAATAAGACTGGATCTAGAATTGAGCCCTGGGGCACCCCACAAGTTACGAGGACTGAGCTTGACGAAAATTCTCCAATCTCCACCAAAAAGTACCTGTTTGGAAGATATGATGCAAACCAATCTAGTGCAACATCACGAATGCCAACATCAAGGTCCAATCTCTTTAACAAGATATGATGATCCACAGTATCAAAAGCCGCACTTAAGTCCAATAATAGAAGAATAGTACAGTTGGCAGAATCTGCAGATAGTAAGATGTCATTTACTACCCTCAAAAGTGCAGATTCAGTACTGTGTTTAGCTCTGAAGCCAGACTGAAAAGGATCTAGAATGTTGTTAGCGATTAAGTAGGGGGAAATTTTATTTTAATACACACTTTTCCAGAACTTTGTGCAAAAATGGAAGTTTTGAAATGGGCCTATAGTCATTAAAATCAGAATGATCAAGATTAGCTTTTTTGAGTAAAGGATGGACCACAGCCTGTTTGAGGCTAAATGGTACAGTACCCGTTTGTAAGGAGCTATTTATAATAGAAAGAAGACTTGGCAACACAGAGGACAGAGCATCCTTTAGTAACTTTGTGGGAATGGCATCAAAAGAGCAAGTGGTTGGATTCATGTTAGAGATAATACTCAACATCTCAGAGTATGAAATGGTCTGAAAATTAGAAAAAGCAGAGGGGCAAGTATTTGCAAATTTATAATTCTGAGTTGAATTACTAGAGATTTGTGTCCTACTTTCAGTGACTTTGTTTATAAAGAAGTTGCAAAACTTCTCATATAAGTCTAAACTAGGTTCTGGACCAGCCGGTCTAGAAGGGTTTAATACTGAATTCAATGTAGAAAACAGTATCTTTGGACAATGGGAAGATTTTGAGATTATGTTAGAGAAGTATTTTGCCCTTTCCAAAGAAACTGCTTCTTGGAAATTGGACAAATTACTCTGTAAGATTTGATATGAGACTTGTAATTTGTCCTTCTTCCATTGTCTTTCTGCTCTTCTACATTTTTTCCTTAAAATTTTTATGCCGCTATTAAACCATGGTTGATTATTTGATTTCAGTATTTTAGTTTTATAAGGGGCGATTACGTTTAAAATCTCTGAACATGAAGAATTGAAACAATTTACCAGCTCTTCAACATTCTGATCCTGCGATGATATCACATCACTATGTACTGGAAGGGCCAAAAAAGCATCCATAAATTGCAACGCAGTGGAGGTGTTAATAGATCTTGAGCGGTAAGTATTAGGCTGGTTTACAGGACTAGGACAGGAAATCACACTGTCAAACAAAATTGGCAAGTGATCAGACAACCCAGCATCACTTACAGATATATTACTGATATCAAGACCTAATGATAAAACTAGATCAAGCGTGTGACCCAGTTTCTGTGTTGGTCCTGATATGTGTTGGGTGAGATTAAAAGAGTCTAAAAGATGGACGAAATCTCTTACAAGAGGTTTCGAGGGACAACAAAGATGTATATTAAAATCACCAAGAATCAACAACTTGTCAGCACTCGAAACCACATTAGATAAAAAATCTGAAAACTCCCTTAAAAAGTCATTGTTAACTTTAGGTGGTTGTGACGAGCAGGGCGGGCGAGAGCCGTGAGGGAACAGCGCGAGGCCGGTGACGCGAGAGATAACAAGCTTCAGCTGCTCGGCACACCGGTCTCGAGTCTCTCACGGAGGAGCTCCGGAAGCATAAAAGAGGAGCGACGACAGTGAAGGACGAGAGAGGACCAGGCCTGGACTTTATGTTGTGTTTTATTTTGTTTGTGTGGGCGGCAGTCGCCGTGAGGAACTGTCAAAGAGCCCTCGCTGCGGAGGGGGATCGCGGTGCTGAGGAGGTCGGGCAGCGCGGCAGAAAAGACCGCGAGTGGCTGCCCGAGGCGGTGGGGTGGCGGCCATCCAGGAAGGAGCGGAGGAGCCGCCGTTCCCCGTATCTATCTATCTATTGACCACATCTATCTATCTATCTTTTGACCACATCTATCGATCGATCTATCTATCTATTGACTCATATATATATATCTTTTAAATATATAATAAAAGATATATATAAAAATATATATAAAGATATATCTATCTTTTAAAACTTCAGACTTTTTAACTAGGCTTTTTCAAGCCAACGTTAAGTTTGTTTCTTCTAGTTTGTTATTCTTTTACATGATAGTCAATTAATATGATATGATGAAATACTGATATTGTGTGCTCTAGTGATGTATCTTTTCATTTTTACAATGTATTTGTTATGTCGTGTTAAAGCATTTCCATCATTAAGATTTAAATTTGAGGGTTGAATGGAAACTTGTACTGTAGATTATGCTTATTTGGTTCTACTCTTTTAGGTACAGACAGAACACCATGTGTGGCTTTGGTGCATACATTACAACTGGTGGTAAACATGGTGTAGAAAAAGGCTTGTGTCAAAAGAATCCTTGATAAAGCAAGGTCAGTGGTAAAGTTGATTGGCAAGTCATCCATCACAACACAGAGGATTTTAGACATGGGTGGCCTTACTGTTGTTAATGACTGCCCACATACGCTGGGCAAGCACATTCAACATGGTTGCACGACTTTTCCCAAAGTGAAAGAGTCTCCAAAATTACAAAAAGCAAACTACTTGCTGCCAAGTGAGTGGCAAAAGCTTACATCTTTTGCATCCATTTGCAGAACATATTAAAATCCTCCAGAGTGACATTATGTCCATGTCCCTTGTGGTCCCAGTCCTCTTTGATCTACTCAGCCACCTTGGTGACTTTAAAAAGAACATTAGTAGAGTAGTATGTAGTTGCCACGCTTGCACAGATGAAAACCAGTGTGAACCAGCATTTTGCTTGGCTCTTGGATCCAACTGCACAACACTGATAAATATACTGTATATAGAGGGTGTAACAGTACACAAATATGATGGATAGAAAACTAAACATAAAATGGCTTTTTTTTTTTTTAAACTAGAAATGTTTAATTATAAATTAATTTATTTAAACAGAGGCACATGTTAAAAAATGCAAAGGAAAAAAAAATGTTTTTTTACATCTTTAACTAATGCTGTAAATTTTATAGGGATTGCTATACAGTTTACATTAATATTACATTACTATAATATTAAAGGTTACACTTAACAACAGAGCCCAAATTATTAAATTCAGTTGCTATTTATTTTTAGATATAATCAACACTCAAAAAAAATAAAACACTTTTAAATTGAATGCAAGGCAGGCTTTGTATTAACTTCTAAATCTAATTAAAGTTATTTTGTGTGACTGCATGGACTGAACCATGACGTCCATACTGTATGGTTCGGGGTGTATACATATAGACTTCCTTCCTGCCTTGCACTAACACTAAATCGGTTTAAAGTGACTTAAATTCATACAAAAAATGCCTTAAAACTGAATTAACGAGGTCCATTTCTGGGCAAAACATTTTAAAAATTAATTACCTCAAAGAACTTCTGTATAACGTAGTTCCCAAAGACATCAGTCATGAGTTGGTAAGCGGCCTGTAGGATCTCCCCAAACACCATCTGCCTCTCAGAAGGAGTTGCACGCTCCAACTTTTGCTGAATAAACCTGTACATTGAGAAAAAAGATCTTACAATAAGCACAGAACACGAACAACAACAAAAACAACAACAACAAACAAAAAAAAGGAAAAGAAAAGGTTTCTGGGAATTTAGAGGAATGCACAAAATAGAGTGTGTTCCCAAACTATCATTATATTATTTTAGAGGACATTTATTTCATTTGATGTATAATAGTAGCATTCAGTTATTTTTGTAAACAAAAATAGTGTCAAAAGCTGTCAAAGGGGAGAATTTTGTTTTTTTATCATCAGGTATGAGAAATGCTTGCAATACATTTATTATGCAGATATAGAAACAGTTGTCAGACACTGAAATGTGCAATACCAAGAGACAATGCACTAGTTTGTAATAGTAAATGCTAAAACATTACTGTAAAACTGTACTTAAAACTGGCAACGCATCCTAGTGGATACAATCATTTGAGAGGCTGTGGGGAGTGTCAGGGAAAGTGTAGTTCAAATTTCATGGTTTCATGTTGAAAGTGTGTTTGTTTTGAATATTTAAATCTGGTGACTGTTCATACAATCTTTGTTTAGGCCAGGGTCAGCATTTAAAAACAACATGACCACCTGTAGTGGAAAATCTACTCGCCTTCTGATAAAAGTGTGTACTTTTCAAATATTTACCATATTTGGAGGGGACTTAAATGTTTAAAAAGTTGTTGTTGAGTGTTAGCTTATTACGTTAATTTTGAACATTTATGAATATAATAAATTTATGAATATAATTACATTAACTTAAAAAAATGTAAAAATACATTGTTACATAAAAAATGGTTAATGAACATAAGAGTCAGTCCAGTAAATGTTTATTTTACATTACTTTGTAAAACCACAAAAAATTCATAAGCAAAAAGACTTTACTTGATAAAAAAAAAAAGTATGAACTATCAATCAGAGGGCAAAAGGCATGAAGTAGATTATGTTCAACAGTTTGTTACAGCAAAGATGACCAAGATGTCGGTGCATACACATCGCAATGCTCAGCGTCTCTCCAGTTTTTGCAATTTTGCAGTATTATTCCTGCTCATTTCGGGTCTGTTTGTACTGAACAGCTTTGCACTAACATCATACACCCAACAGGAGCTTTTGGATATCGGTGAGGAATTTTCCAACAGTTTTATCACCAATCTTCGACTCATCCCTGAGATCGCCAGAACACCCGAGGCCACGCACTCTACCCGGCCGGGCGGAAGTGCTCACAGACGGCGTCGAGATCGTAAACAGAGGCGGGGGAAGCGTGGAGGTCTAAGAGCTAAGCTAAAGCTAACACCGCTCCGGCTCTCTTTACCCAGCATTTTCCTCGCTAATGTGCGGGTTGAAGGACAGGTTGAAAGTGTGTAAGAGACTACAGTAAGAGACCTTTGGACTGCAATGTCATGGTTTTCCACAGAAACATGGATACACAACGACGTACCCGATAATGTTACTGAGTTAGACGGACGCTACATGTTCCGGGCAGATAGAACGGCAGATGACTCCGGCAAGACAAGAGGTGGTGGTGGATTGTGCATTTATGTCAACAAAGCTTGGTGTACGAACAATGTTGTTGTACGAACATTGTTGGGAGACACTGGTCAGCTAACCTAGAGTTTCTCATGGTTAAATGTAGACCTTTTTATCTGTCGTGGGAGTTCGCTTCCACCATAATAACCGCAGTCTATATTCCAACGGATGCTAATGCAAAGCTTGCTTTGAACGAACTTCATGCAGCCATTAGTAAACAACAGACTGCTCACCCGGAGGCTGCTTTCATTGTCGCGGGTGATTTTAATCACTGCAAATTAAAGTCAGTGCTCCTCAAATTCCATCAGCATGTTTCCTGCCACACCAGAGGAGACAAAACTCTGGATCATGTTTACACTAACATTGATGTAGCTTACATCGCGACCCCCCTCCCCCACCTCGGACAGTCTGATCACCTTTCTTTGTTTCTCATCCCTAAGTATTCACCCCTCATCAACTGCGTGAAACCATCAGTGAGGACAATCAAAGTATGGCCATCTGGAGCAGACTCTTTACTTCAGGACATGTTTCAACAAACTAACTGGAGTATGTTTGCTTCTCAGGCTGCCTGTGGCTCTCACACAGACATCACACACACAGCAGACCACCAACCTCTCAAACTCACCTCCACAGATGTACACACTGCATTGAGCCAGACCAACGCACGCAAGCCTGCTGGCCCGGACGGCATTCCTGAACGTGTGCTTAGGGCATGTGCCGAGCAACTTGCAGGGGTCTTCACAGACATTTTCAACCTGTCCCTCACCAAAGCAACTGTGCCAACATGTTTTAAGTCCACATCCATTGTGCCAGTACCAAAACACTCCTCCCCAATGTGCCTGAATGACTATCGCCCCGTAGCACTCACACCCATCATTATGAAGTGCTTTGAGCGACTGGTCCTAGCACACCTCAAAGACTGCCTCCCACCCACACTGGACCTACATCAATTTGCCTACCGCAGAAATAGGAGCACAGAGGATGCAGTATGCACAGTGCTGCACTCTGCACTCACACACTTGGACAATAACAACACGTATGTTAGGATGTTGTTTGTTGACTTCAGTTCAGCATTTAACACCGTCATCTCCTCCAAGCTGACCACAAAACTTGGAGACCTGGACATTAACACCTCCCTCTGCAACTGGATTATGGACTTTCTGACCAACAGGCCTCAGCATGTTAGGTCAGGCCACACCCACTCCACCACCACCACCACACTTAGCACCGGCGTACCACAGGGCTGTGTGCTTAGCCCATTCCTGTACTCCCTCTACACCCACGACTGCAAGCCTGTGCATGGATCCAACTCCATCATTAAGTTTGCAGACGACACCCCGGTGATTGGCCTCATCAGTGACGACGAGGTACAGCACCTGGCCACATGGTGCGCTGACAATAACCTGCTCCTTAACACCAGTAACGCAAAGGAGCTCATTGTGGACTTCAGGAAGAAGAAAGGAAGCACGCATGACCCCATCTACACTAACGGGATGGTTGTTGAACGTGTCTCCAGCTTCAAGTTCCTGGGAACCACCATCTCGGAGGAACTGTCCTGGACCACAAACACCTCCAGCCTGGTCAAGAAGGCTTACCAGCACCTCTTCTTCCTCAGGACACTGAAGAAGAACCAGCTGTCTTCAGCCATCCTGGTGAACTTCTACCGGTGTGCAATCGAGAGCATCCTGACCAGTTGCATCACAGTCTGGTATGGGAACTGCTCAGTGGCTGACCGTAAAGCACTGCAGAGGGTGGTGAAAACTGCCCAACGCATCACAGGGACACCACTTCCTACTATTGAGGACATCCAGAGGAAACGCTGTCTACGTTTGGCTCACAGCATTCTCAAGGACTCGTCTCACCCTGAACATGGACTGTTTAACCTCCTGCCCTCTGGGAGGCGCTTCAGGAGCCTCCGGACAAGGACCACAAGACTCAGGAACAGCTTTTTCCCTACAGCTGTCTCCTTGGTGAACTCTGCCCTCTGACACCCCGCACACAGACTGCTCCTCCTTTTCATTCCCACAAGTGACTTATTTATTTATTTATTCATTCACTTGTCATTACTTGCACTACTGTCTGTTCATCCAGGAACACTGGAATCCATTTTCACACTGAAATATTTTATGTACTTTACTGTCCATTACAACAGTGTAAATTGTTCATATGTTCATAGTTGTGCCTATAGTGTACATACACTTTACATAATCCATCTGTAGAGTATGTTCATAGTACACCTATCTGTATATCATGTTGATAGTATTTATAATCTGAAAATTTGCCCATAACACTTATCTGTATAATTGTTGTACATATTGTAGATTTTGTATATTCTGCACTTACTGCCTATTGCACTTCTGGTTAGATGCTAACTGCATTTCGTTGCCTTGTACCTTACATGTGCAGTGACAATAAAGTTGAATCTAATCTAATCAAAGTTTTAATCACTGATAAATTAGAGGCCCTAGAATTTTGTGTATTAAACATGAAACAATAGGCTAATATATTCATAAAAAATTAATTGAAAACTGAATTCTAGTTTGGCAATGATTTACAACATTTCAAACTATTTTAAAACTTTTTATTCTTAAAAAGCAAACAATAAACATCCTTTGTAACACTTTCTGATAAACAATAAGTGATAAACAATATGTATTATTGCATATATATATGCTAACTTTAAATGCTAACTGCATTTTGTTGCCTTGTACCTTACATGTGCAGTGAAAACAAAGTTGAATCTAATCTAATCTAAGTTTTAATCATTGATAAATTATAGGCCCTAGAATTTTGTGAATTAAATATGATACAATAGGCGAATATATTCATAAAAACTTATTATTCCAACAGAATCTTACTGTAAAAAAGGCCACACATAGGCTACATTTTCTTTAGTTTCGCTTCGGCTACGTTTTTTGACTCACACGCAGCATCCATCCAGCTAGCCAATCAGCGCTTCGGGCAGGACGTGCAGATCAATAATTCCGTCCACTGAACTGAGTCAGAACGATCGAAAAGCGCATGGGATGCTAGCTGTGCTGCAGCGATTTACTTATGTTAAAGTTGTGTGCGTGCATAAAAAGTGAGTAACAGTCTGTTCATCCATTGTTTCCACATTGTTTGTAAATGCTTCCATGCCACAAGTGTTTGAAGTTAATGTATGCAAGTGAAAAGGACGTATTAGCGTGTAAAAAATGTCTGTGTGTATATTAGTTCGTTTACATATATTACCATTACGTTTAGAAGACAATTTCTATGTACCATTTAAACAATACATGGTTTATTTGATATATATTTCACTTATATATCACTAATTATTGAGAGTTAGAGCACTCCTTTAGCGCATGCGCTCTACAGCTCTCGATTGAGTGGCTCCCTCTCTCTCCTCAGCGCTGAGAGGTGTCGAATTTCAACCGCTCAGTATTAGTCCTTTTCTAGCAGCGTATCTTTCCATATAATGGCATATTGTTTGACTGTTTAATCACTTGATTCAATATTTTCTTTGTGCAAATATTGTATTGTTATTATGTTTATTGTGACCACTGTAGTTTGTTATTGCTATATGTACTTATATGTTTTTCTTATATCTTTATTTGTAGAAAACCACACACACGCATAAGTGTCTGCAAACAAATTGGTGATGATAATAAATGGGTTATTCCCGCATACCTCATCTTCAGTGGTGAAAGTCTCTAACCGGACACTCTGTAGTGGGTTATCAACCGGCAAATTCACATAAATACAGAAGAGCTACCTGATAGCTAAGCATTTTTACATGGTCCTTCGAGCCGGAGTCCCAAATTTACTACAGAAAGATGTCACAGCATGAAGAGGATGAGCCGGTCGTGCGTGTCAGGAGGAAGACAGCCCTCCCTGCACGATATGAAGAGTATGACCTCAGCGGCTTCACTCTCCCAAGGCTGTTTCCTGAACCCGTGTTATCACATTCTCAGTTTCATCCTACAGTGCCTCCCAGTGAAGAGCCAGAGGACGGTGCAGCTGGTATCACTCCATCACCATTATGCCGCATAGAGCCTGATAGCCCTCAACAGTGGTCCGATGATGAACCATGGGGCTCTGAAACAAGCATCCTCAAGCGTGAGAATATGGATCTATGCCGTGCCCATGACAATCTGCTACAGACCATGCGGACGATACAGCAACGAAGGGATACGCTTCAACAGGCTACAGATCAGTATTCACAAGAACTTTCTCAGCTGAAACAACAAATGCAGCAGCTACGGATCCAAATGGCACAGCGACAACCTGCACCACAGTCTTCTGCACCTGCCACCCCTACAAGACCTGTACCTGCACCACGCAGTTTGCTGAGAACGCAACCAAGTAATAAGAACTTTGCACCAGTGTCAGCCCCACGATCCAGGTCAGTTGAGTTGGATCAGCCTGAGCACAGTTCTGAGGCTTCCCCAGATCCAGTAACTATCCCCAGAACAAAGCTGTACTCCCCCTACCACATGCCACATTCCGAACATTCAAGGGAGGAAAGAACTTATTACTCTACAACTGAGACGCCTTACAGACCGAGTCGTTATGTATCATATGAACCAGAAACTGCAGGCCCTCCATTCTTTGAATCCGCCCGACGCTCTCACCAGCCATACAGAACATCCAGCCCAATTCATCCTGAGCTAGAGCAGATGTACCGAGGTCCGGCCCCTACAATTCCAGACTTCGTACATCCAAACCCGCGAGAATTCTCACGGCTCAAGATAGCTCTGGAAAACATTCTGCCAGCTACAGCCACGGAAAGATTCAAATTCCAAATACTCACCGATCACCTCAAACTAGAGGAGGCCCTGCTCATTGCTGATTCATACAGTCATTCACAACAACCCTTCACAAAAACCATGGCAGCACTGGACCAGCAATATGGACAGCCTCATCAGCTCGCGTTGCAATGTATAGCAGAGCTCATGGATGGTCCAAACATAGCCAGTGGGGACATTAAAGCTTTCCGACTCTTCGCCCTTAAGGTTCGTTCCCTCGTTGGTTTGCTAGAGCAACTAGGAAGAAAGGGCACATTTGAGTTACAGTGTGGCTCCCATGTTTCCCGGCTTCTAGGGAAGCTGCCGCATGACCTCAGGTCAAGTTTCCGGCGCTTTGCACATCCTCACCAAGTGCCAATCCCTACCCTTTTTGATCTGTCAGAGTGGCTAGAATATGAAATTCAAGTGCAGGAGGATACATCAAGGTTTGTAGGAGCCAGTCGTCGTGGATATCCAGCACGAACACGAGAGGTAATCAGAGACTCTAAGCCATTCGCTAAAAGTGCCACCATTCTTTTTGGCACAGAGAAAGCACCTCCACCGACAAAGATGACACTTACGGCCAACAAACCTACTTTAACCCCTTACTGCCCTTACTGTGACCACCACAAACACTCCCTCAACAATTGCAACAACTTTAAACAGCTTACAGTTGACCAGAAACAGAACTGGATCAAAGACTGCGACAGATGCTGCCACTGTGGGAGGAATCATCAAGTTTCAGAGTGCAATCTGAGAATGCGCTGCAAAAAGTGTAATAGCCGTCATCTGCTGGTCCTTCATGACATCAATCTTAGAAATGCTGACATCCCCAAGACTACCCAACCTGAAGGTACTTCAGCAAATGCATGCCTCCTCAACACAATGAATGAGATACTTCTCATTCATAAGCCTCCTGCCAGCCGAAAAGTACTTCTGAAAATTGTCAAGGTCATTCTCCGAAATGGGGCACACAAGATGAAAGCTTACGCCATCCTGGATGATGGATCGGAGAGGACCATCCTTCTGCACAATGCTGCCCAACAGCTGGGGCTTAAAGGTCAGCCAGAAGATCTCCCACTTCGCACAGTTAGGCAGGAATTACAAATGCTCACGGGTGCAGCAGTTTCATTTCACATATCCCCCCTGTCTCAGCCCAGCAAACTGTATCACATAAAGGGCGCATTCACAGCCCAGCAGCTGAGTCTTGCTGAACACACACACCCGATTAAGACTTTGAGGGAGAAGTACCGTCACCTCAGAGGGCTTCCTTTGAGCCATTTGAAGGGGGTTCGCCCTGTCTTGCTCATCGGATCAGACTACCCCCACCTCATCACGGCGGTGGAGCCAATCCGCCTAGGCCCCCCAGGGGGACCAGCAGCCATTAAGACTCGTCTTGGCTGGACTTTGCAGGGCCCTGTGCAACATCTGCAACATGAGGTCGCAGAACAACAGTGCCTTTTCACCTCAGTGGCACCAGAAACTGATCTTCTCAGACAAGTGGAGAGACTTTGGCAGATGGATGTGCTTCCCTGGCAAAGTGAAAAGATGAGCACAAGATCCAGACAAGATCAGGAAGCAGTGAAAATACTGGAAAGCAAGACAGTGAGAGTAGAGGTGGATGGTGTCAAGCGCTATGCAACCCCGCTTTTGCGAGTTAAGAACATGCCAAACCTCAAGGCTCCCAAAAATGCTGTTCTCCCTCATCTGCGAGCCATAGAGAGAAGGTTAGTCAAAGATCCAAAACAAGCTGCTGCCTACACTGCAGAGATACAGAAACTAGAGCGTGCAGGTTATGCAGTCAAGGTGGACCTAGGTGCTGAAATATGCACAACCAACACCTGGTACATTCCCCATCACCTGGTCCAACACAACGGAAAGAACCGGGTTGTATTTAATTGCTCGTTCCAGTACCAGGGTCAAAACCTTAACGAGCTCCTGCTCCCTGGTCCCGTGTTAGGACCATCTCTTCTTGCAGTGCTGCTCAGGTTCAGAGAGCATTCAGTTGCTATCAGCAGTGATATCCGGGGGATGTTCCACCAGATCAGAGTGCTTCCCGAAGACAGGCCACTTCTGCGATTCCTCTGGAGGGATCTAAAGACACAGGATTCACCTAATGTTTATGAATGGCAGGTTCTCCCCTTCGGCACCACATGCAGTCCTTGCTGTGCAATCTTTGCATTACAAAAACATGTCCTGGACCATAGCCAACCAGGGGAAGATGTCCACCATTCTGTCCTGAAGTCTTTCTATGTAGATAACTGTCTACAGAGCTTCACCTCAGTGAAATCAGCCAAGAGTCTTGTTAACAAACTTCAGAGCTTATTAGCAGAAGGAGGTTTCGACCTGAGGCAGTGGTCCAGCAACCAGCTCTCCACCATAAGCCATTTACCTCCTGAGGCCAGATCAGATGGCACTGAGCTTTGGATTTCACAAGGGCAGAGCAACACCCAAGAATCTACCCTGGGGCTCCTTTGGAATCCCCAAACGGACACACTTTCCTATAAGTACCGTCCCATACAAAACACTGAGACTACCATGCGCAGCATTTATAAAGTTGTGGCAAGCCAGTATGACCCACTGGGCTATCTCATTCCTTTCACTACCAGAGCCAAGCTTATCGTGCAGCGTCTTTGGGATAAGAAAAGAGACTGGGATGACCCGTACTTACCTGCAGATCTGCTACAATCATGGACAGACTGGGTGGAGGAGCTGCCTGCCCTACAACACATTGTCTTTCCAAGGTGTTACACCAGTCCAACCAGAGACACAGAAATGAGTCAGCGAGAGGTACACATCTTCTGTGACGCCTCTGAGCGTGCTTATGGCTCAGTCGCTTACCTCCGCACAGAGGATCAAAGTGGTAATCCAGAGGTGGCCTTCCTCACAGCCAGATCACGAGTAGCCCCCAAAAAACAGCAATCAATCCCTCGTTTGGAACTCTGTGCTGCACTAACTGGGGCACAGCTCGCTAAAGTTGTCAGAACAGAACTGAGCCTTCCCATACACCAACTCACTCTGTGGACTGATTCCACCACAGTCCTCACTTGGCTGCATTCAGACTCTTGCCGATTTAAAGTGTTTGTCAGAACCAGAGTCGCTGAGATCCAGGACATTACAGACCAGCACACATGGCGTTATGTCCCATCAACTTATAACCCAGCAGACGATATAACACGGGGGAAAAGCCTATATCAGCTGGGACCAGACAGCCATTGGTACCAAGGGCCATCCTTTCTCAAGGATCCTCCAAATATGTGGCCGGAAATCCCACATCCTGTGGTTGCAGATGAAGACGAGCTTCGTAGAGCAGTTCCCTGCCTCCTTACCTGCTTCACAGCCAGCTTGCCATTCCCTGACATCAGCCAGTATAAGACTTTCGAAGAGTTACTGGAGTCCAGGGCCTGTCATGGGGCGGGAGACAGTAGTCCAACAGCTGATGACTACATGAGCTGAGTGTTTCCTCGCTGAACTGGATCAGTTAAAGGCAGGTAAATCACTTTCCAGAAACAGTCGGCTAAAGACACTGTCTCCTGAACTTGACAGCGAGACTCGCCTGATCAGAGTGGGAGGTCGTCTACGCCATAGCCCTTATCTAGATCCTGACACCGTGCACCCCATTGTCCTAGACCCAAAACACCCAGTCTCTAAACTGATCATACAGAGTTATGACATGAAGCTCCACCATCCAGGCCCTGAAAGAGTCTTTGCCGAGCTGCGGCGTAAATATTGGATTCTACGAGGCAGAGAGGCCATTAAACGGTGTCAGAGTGCTTGTGTTGACTGCCAGAAGTGGAGAAGAAACCCTGAGGTACCGAAAATGGCAGATCTCCCTCCATCCAGACTACGTTTATTCAAGCCTGCTTTCTACTCAACAGGAATGGATTGCTTCGGTCCATATACTGTTAAAGTGGGTCGCAGAAATGAGAAGAAATGGGGCATCCTGTTCAAATGTCTAACTACCCGGGCAGTTTACATTGACGTCCTTCATAGCCTCGACACTGATTCATTCCTCATGGGTCTCAGGCGATTCATCGCTAGAAGAGGGAAGCCATTCGAGCTGTTATCAGATCAAGGGACCAACTTCAAAGGAGGAGAGAGAGAACTGAAAGAAGCATATACAGCAATCGTTCCAGAACTACAACAGCAACTGGCAAGCCAGCAAATAGAATTCCACTTCAATCCTCCTAATTCTCCACACTTTGGTGGCAGCTGGGAAAGGGAGATCCGTTCTCCAAAACAGGCCTTGATGACAACACTTGGTGCCCAGTCTGTTACCTTCGAAGTACTGTACACTGTGCTGGTGGAGATCGAAGGGATCTTAAATTCCAAGCCACTGGGATACACTTCATCTGACATTTCTGATCTAGACCCCATCACACCAAACTCCCTTCTCATGGGGCGGCCAGATTCATCACTTCCTCCCGTGATATACCCAGAATCTGAACTGATCAAGCGACGCCGATGGCGCCATAGTCAAGTCCTTGCCGACCAATTCTGGAAGCGCTTCCTCAAGTTCTACCTGCCCAGCCTTCAGACTCGCCAGAAGTGGCAAGATGAGAAATCTGACCTCCAGGTTGGCACCATCGTCCTGATCGTCGACCCCCAGCTGCCTAGAGCTCTCTGGCCAGTGGGCCAGGTATCAAAGGTATTCCCTGGAGTAGACGGCAGAATAAGAACAGCTGAAATTCAGGTGGGAACGAAGATGTACACACGTCCAGTCGCACGCCTCATCCGATTGCCTGCCATACCAGATTAAAGCTACTTTGAATGGTATAAGATATAGGCCTTTTTGTTATTGTACATATTTCCTTCCGGAAATCTGGGGGCGGCTGTAAAAAAGGCCACACATAGGCTACATTTTCTTTAGTTTCGCTTCGGCTACGTTTTTTGACTCACACGCAGCATCCATCCAGCTAGCCAATCAGCGCTCCGGGCAGGACGTGCAGATCAATAATTCCGCCCACTGAACTGAGTCAGAACGATCGAAAAGCGCATGGGATGCTAGCTGTGCTGCAGCGATTTACTTATGTTAAAGTTGTGTGCGTGCATAAAAAGTGAGTAACAGTCTGTTCATCCATTGTTTCCACATTGTTTGTAAACGCTTCCATGCCACAAGTGTTTGAAGTTAATGTATGCGAGTGAAAAGGACGTATTAGCGTGTAAAAAATGTCTGTGTGTATATTAGTTCGTTTACATATATTACCATTACGTTTAGAAGACAATTTCTATGTACCATTTAAACAATACATGGTTTATTTGATATATATTTCACTTATATATCACTAATTATTGAGAGTTAGAGCACTCCTTTAGCGCATGCGCTCTACAGCTCTCGATTGAGTGGCTCCCTCTCTCTCCTCAGCGCTGAGAGGTGTCGAATTTCAACCGCTCAGTATTAGTCCTTTTCTAGCAGCGTATCTTTCCATATAATGGCATATTGTTTGACTGTTTAATCACTTGATTCAATATATTCTTTGTGCAAATATTGTATTGTTATTATGTTTATTGTGACCACTGTAGTTTGTTATTGCTATATGTACTTATATGTTTTTCTTATATCTTTATTTGTAGAAAACCACACACACGCATAAGTGTCTGCAAACAAATTGGTGGTGATAATAAATGGGTTATTCCCGCATACCTCATCTTCAGTGGTGAAAGTCTCTAACCGGACACTCTGTAGTGGATTTGTTATCAACCGGCAAATTCACATAAATACAGAAGAGCTACCTGATAGCTAAGCATTTTTACACTTACAAAGAATGTAAAGTTGAAGTTATGAGAGAATAAAAAAAAAATCAAAATAATTTAGCTTGCCAATTTGCATTGTCAAACAAGCATTCTTTTTTCAATTAATTTATAGGCTACTTATCCTGGAGATACAAACATTGCAATAAATGATAAGAGTCATGTTTCAAAAAAAAACAAAACAAAAAAAAAACTATTTTACTATTTATGTCCTAATTAGATGGAAAATAGCAATAAGTTCATTATCTGATTTCAATTCATGGTCTTGCCCTTTTTAGGACTTGAAATCAGTGAAATAACAGAAAAAAACAGTGTTGAATTAAGTTGTATGAGTTTGCATTATAAATGCAATAATAAATATTGTTTATCACTTATTGTTTATCAGAAAGTGTTACAAAGGATGTTTATTGTATGCTGTTAGAGAATAAACAGTTTCAAAATAGTTTGAAATGTTGTAAAAGCATTGCCAAACAAGAATTCAGTTTTCAATTAATTTTTACCCCCAAAGTGGCAATGTATCCTGGAGGATACAAACATTAAAATATAAAATAAGTCATATTTAAAAAAAAAATGATCAAGTTGTATAATGTGTGTCCTAATAAGATGAAAAACAGCAATAAATACATTTGCTGATGTGTCTTTTTATGGTCTTGCCATTTTAAGGGTTAAAAAAAATCCAAAATCCTGAAAAAGTGTAAATTAGGAGGAGTGGGAACCTGGATCCATGCTGGTCTTGAGAGAACTCCACCATGTGTCCAGGAAGGTCTCGCAGTTGCAAGTTGGGAAAGCGGTTATTTCGGAAGTCCTCTAGTAAGCGGCTGCGTCCTGAAGGCATGACATCCGAGCGGCTGTAGCGGGCTCGTGGTGGGGGAAAGAGCTGACTGCTAGAGCTGAAAAGACTGGAGGTACTACCCGAGCTCCTGTATTTGGCTTCTGCTCCGGGAGCAGCAGAAATATAACGGCCGCTGCCATTGGGCAGACCACCTGTGGTCAGGAGAGAGAGGAAAACAGGATTTTGATCTTAAAAGTTTTCTTCACTTGCATATGGGGAGTGATTATGTTGCTCACTCAAGACAAATAAGTTCACCATTTAAAAAATTTTGACATGAAAATCAAATTAATATCACCCCATATATCTTTGTTTATTCATACACCAAACTTAAATAATGTGATTTAATGAAGGATGAATGAACATAAAAAACATAAAGCTTTATGAATGAACATAAAGCATACTAAACTCAGAGACCTGTCAAAGGGCTCAGAGCCTTTTCTCAAAGCTTTTGAAATCGACCAGAGGCCATTTGACCTCAGTTTGGTTGGTCTGGTTGGATTGTAAAACACTTATCACTCCAAGCAAACCTGGAAACGAACCTTGATTTGGATCAATTGGGTAAACCAAAATATCATACCCAGATGGAGGCTGGATGAGGACCCATGGGAGGAGGGCAGAGAGGGTGGAGGTGTCAAAGGTGAGTGGCCAGGTGTTAGTCCGATGGGGCTTGGGGACGAAGAGTATCCTAGGCTGTTGTAGAAAGACTGGCCAATGGGAGTCAAGCTACTACCACCACCACGCTTATACAGGTCAGAGCTGGCCAAAAGGGAGTCCCGACGGGTTGCAGTGCTGCTAGTAGAACTTGACACTGCAGGAATACAAGAGTGGGAAGGACAAAGAAGAGATCAAAACAAGATGAGAATAAATGGCAAACTCAACTTTGTCTTTTATCAGTCATTGTCAACATTACTTTGTCTTAAATATAGTCAGTCAATTAATTTGTCTAAAGCTCTTTTTCAGGTCATGCCACATCAGGTTATGTGTATCCTCAAATACTAAACAGGGTTCCAGACTGCGACTAAAATGGTCGCATGTGCGACTTTTTTTTGAGGATGTGCGAGTTAAAATTTTATGTGGTCACATTTGTGCGAGTGCATGATCATGTTATTCGCGTGTGTGGAACAGAACGAGGTATCAGCAGCTGCTGCCGTCCGTAACTGTTTTGTTTTCAAAATGAACAAAATTTATATAATGAACGAGTAAATCATGAATCCATTTTCCAAACAGAATATATATCTCCAAGACGCTTCGCACCGTATGACTTGTAAGTCAAGCCTCAAATCACAGTATGTGTTCTGCCCACTTAACTGATAGAAATGTGAGTGTATTGCAGTCTATAGAAACTGTGTCTATTCCCCGAGTTGTTAGCAATAACAATAAAAATAAAGGATCTAGAAAAAACCATATCGTGATCAAACCAGATTATTACAAAATTACTGAGCAAAAACAATTTCTAAAGCTAGGGCTACTAAACATTAGATCGTTGACACCTAAGGCAGTTATCATAAATGAAATAATCACAGATAATAGTCTTGATATAATTTGCCTTACTGAAACATGGCTTAAACCAAATGATTATTTCGGTTTAAATGAGTCATGTCCACCTGGCTACTGTTATAAAAATAAATGCCGTTCGATTGGCCGTGGCGGTGGTGTAGCAACAATCCATAGTGATATTCTTAACGTTACTCAGAAAACAAACTACAGGTTTAATTCATTTGAAATTCTTATACTTAATGTTACACTCTCAGATATAAGAAAAAAGTCGCTACTATCTCTTGCTTTGGCTACCGTTTATAGACCTCCAGGGCCTTATGTTGATTTCCTAAAAGAATTTGCAGACTTTCTCTCAGACCTAAGGCCGTGAATGGGCCAAACTGGTCAACTGTTGATAAAGCTCTGATTGTTGGAGATTTTAACATTCATGTAGACAATAGAAGGACAAGCGTGAGATCACTGAAGACGGCGAGAGCGCGTGAGTGTTTACCTAATACCCGTTTCGGCTCTATTGCGAAGTTATTATTTGCTGCTAGGAAGGATTCGTTTCGATTCTTTGCTTATTTGTATGTTTGCGCTTGTATCTTGTTTGTAATTGTTTGTAATTGTATTCGCTGCCATTTAGAAGAACTGTAGCGGTTGTTAGTTTTTGGCATTGCTGGGCTGTGAACTTAAGTGCTGTACGTGCGCTTCCTGCAGTAGTTTCGGTTTGGCCCATTCACGGCGAAACTCTTTTGCTGAGCTAATTGTTAGGGCGGACTCAGCTGTTTTCACTCATACGTTAATAGGCAAGCTATTTATTTAGTGTGTCCGCGCTTTGCTCCCATACTCAACATGTGCTTTCAATATATTCCTGTTGTCACTCGTATACGCTCCACTATCACCCGTAGAAGGCAGCGCAACACTACTAACCTGCGTCCTATTTACTCCTCTCCTAACCAACCTCTATCTGTTTCTGTAGGCCTATGGAATTGTCAGTCAGCTGTTAACAAAGCTGACTTCATTCCAGCCTTTGCCACTAACTCTTTTCTCAATATCTTAGGCTTGACTGAGACATGGATTCGTCCAGAGGACTCCTCAACCCCCGCTGCTCTTTCTAACAACTTCACTTTTACTCATACCCCTCATCAGTCAGGAAGAGGAGGGGGCACAGGTTTCCTCATTTCTAACAATTGGAAATACTTAGCTCACCCTGCTCTATACAGCAACTATTCGTTTGAATCACATGCCATTACAATTACATACCCTGTCAAAATTCATCTTGTTCTCATCTACCGCCCCCCAGGTCAATTGGGTACCTTTGTCGAGGAATTGGACATGCTGCTGTCCTCATTCCCAGACGATGGTAGTCCACTTGTACTACTGGGCAATTTCAACATTCGCCTCGATAAACCTTATGCTTCTGACTTCCTCTCTCTCCTAGCTTCATTTGATTTCAACCGACTCATCACCACAAGCACCCACAAATCTGGCAACCAATTGGACCTGATCTACACACATAACTGTATCACTGACAACATTCTGGTCACACCTCTGAACGTCTCTGACCATTTCTTCATCACTTTCAATCTGCAACTTATTTGTGCACCACCAACCACTTCACATGTTTCCTTCAGAAGAAACCTGCGCTCTCTTTCCCCTTCTCATCTCTCCTCTGTTGTGTCATCCTCCCTTCCCACACAAACACAATTCTCATCTTTGGATGTAAATACTGCAACACACACGTTATGCACCACTTTATCTTCTTCCCTAGACAGTATCTGTCCTCTGTCATCCAGACCAGCTCAAGCAACTCCCTCCAACCCCTGGATATCTGATGCGCTTCGTGATGACCGGACCAAACTCAGGGCAGCAGAAAGGAAATGGCGCAAATCACAAGACCCATCTGACCTAGGTTCGTACCAAGATCTGCTATCATCTTTTTCTGGGGGAGTCCATGCAGCTAAGTCCTCATATTTCCACGATAATATCAACGCCGCTACAAACACACGCTCACTCTTCAAGACATTCAACGCACTCCTCTGTCCCCCTCCACCACCACCCACCACGTCTTTAACTGCTGATCAATTCGCCAATTTCTTCACCGACAAGACATCTGCCATCAGGAGCCAGTTCTCTGCATCACCCACACAGAAACTCATTCCCTCCTCATCCACTAATCTTCTCTCTTCCTTCTCCCTTCTCACGGAGGCGGAAGTATCAAAACTTCTCCTCTCCACTCTTCCCACCACCTGCCCTCTACACCCCATCCCCTCACACCTTCTACAAGCCATCTCTCCCACTCTCTTACCGGCACTTACACACATTATTAACTTGTCTCTCCACACAGGCACTTTTCCTACCACATTCAAGCAGGCTCGAGTAACCCCACTGCTTAAAAAACCCACGCTAAACACATCACTCGTGGACAACTACAGACCTGTCTCTCTCCTACCATTCATATCAAAAACACTTGAACGAGTTGTGTTAAACCAGGTGTCATCCTTCCTCACACGGAACAACCATCTGGACGTCAACCAATCTGGTTTCAAGAGCGGCCATTCCACAGAGACTGCGCTACTGTCTGTCACGGAATCCCTGCGAATTGCAAAGGCTGGTTCCAAATCATCTGTTTTCATTCTGCTGGATCTATCTGCTGCCTTCGACACCGTAAACCATCAAATTCTTCTGTCCACCCTCTCGTCACTGGGTATCTCAGGTACTGCACTTCAGTGGTTTGAGTCCTATCTCACAGGTAGGTCTTTCAGAGTTGCCTGGGGAGGGGAGGTATCCAAACCTCATGAACTGATCACTGGGGTCCCTCAGGGTTCAGTTCTTGGTCCCTTCCTATTCTCCATTTATACTACATCACTGGGTCCCATCATACAGGCACATGGTTTCTCCTACCACTGCTATGCTGATGACACACAACTCTACCTATCCTTCCAACCAGATGATTCCACAGTAGCTGCACGGATCTCAAGCTGTCTGGCGGATATCTCCACGTAGATGGAAGAACACCACCTGCAGCTCAACCTGGCAAAGACTGAGCTTTTAGTCTTCCCTACCACTCCTACTCTACAACACGACATCAACATACAGCTTGGTACAACCACCATTACCCCATCTAAGTCGGCCAGAAATCTTGGAGTTATCTTCGATGACCAACTGACCTTCAGAGACCACATCTCAAAGACGGCACGGTCATCCAGATTTGCACTTCGCAACATCAGGAAAATCCGTCCCTTCCTGACTGAGCACGCAACGCAACTGCTTGTCCAGGCCCTGGTCATTTCAAGGCTTGATTACTGCAATGCTCTTCTGGCTGGTCTGCCGTCAAGTGCAATCAAACCTCTTCAAATGATCCAGAAGGCTGCTGCTCGTCTTGTCTTCAACGAGCCTAAGAGAGCCCACGTCATGCCCCTCTTCATCTCTCTGCGCTGGCTACCCCTCGCTGCTCGCATCAAGTTCAAAGCACTGATGCTTGCTTACAGATCCACCACAGGCTCTGCACCTTCACACACTGCTACAACGCTACATCCCCACCAGAAGCCTGCGATCACTAAAGGAGCGTAGGCTTGTGGTACCGTCACAGAGAGGCACAAAATCACTCTCCAGAACATTCTCCTTCACTGCTCCCTGCTGGTGGAATGATCTCCCTACTTTCATCAGGAACGCAGAATCCCTGGCAATATTCAAGAGACAGCTGAAAACTCATCTCTTCCTTGAACACTTGATCCCCTCATAAAAAAAAAAAAACCTTTCCTTCCCTTCCTTCCCTTTCTTTCCCTTCCTACTCTAGCTTATTGTACTGAGCAATGTATGAAACTTGTATTGTGAGCACTTCCTGTGTTATTTGCCAATTCATGAAGAATCGCTCGTTTGTTTTCCTCACTTGTAAGTCGCTTTGGATAAAAGCGTCTGCTAAATGACTAAATGTAAATGTAATGTAAATGTAATAGAAACGATGCATTAGGGGCTGCGTTTACAAATTTACTAAACTCCTTTGGGGTCAAACAAAACGTCACCGGACCCACTCACCGTCTTAATCATACTCTAGATTTAATTATATCACATGGATTAAATCCTACTGATATAGAAATTCTACCGCAAAGTGATGATGTCTCTGATCACTATCTTTTAACTTGCGTACTGCATACTGATAATATTTGTCAGATTGCGCCGCGATATCGCCTAGGCAGAACAATTCTCCCGACGACTATAGATAATTTCACAAATAACCTACCTGATCTGTCTCAGCTGCTCATCGCACCCGAACACGCAAATGATCTCGAGAAAATGACTAGCAGCATGTGCAACATTTTCACTAGTATATTAGATACTGTTGCTCCGATGAGATTTAAAAAGGTTAGAGACAAAAATACTGTACCATGGTATAACAGTATTACTCACGCAATGAAAAGAGAAACTCGTAATCTAGAACGCAAATGGAGACAAACCCATTTAGAAGTTTTTAGAATCGCGTGGAAAGACAGTTCGTCCCGCTATAGAAAGACTCTAAAAGCAGCCAGGGCCGAGCATCTCCGCAAACTTATAGAAAATAACCAAAACAATCCACAGTTCTTGTTTAGTACAGTAGCTAGACTAACAAATAAACAGACATCACCTGAACAAAACATTTCATTACAGTTTAGCAGTGATGACTCTATGAATTTCTTTACTGAGAAAATCGAAAGTATCAGAAATACAATTGTAAATGTACAACCTTCAACAGAGTTTTATGATTCAGCCTCAATTATCGCCCCTCAAGAACAGTTACAGTGCTTTACAACTATAGCACAGGAAGAGCTAAATAAACTTATTACTGCGTCTAAACCAACAACATGTTTATTAGATCCATTACCCACTAAACTACTGAAAGAACTGTTACCTGTAGCAAGAGAACCTCTTCTCAATATTATCAACTCATCCTTATCCCTAGGACACGTTCCAAGACCGTTCAAGCTAGCAGTTATTAAGCCTCTCATTAAGAAACCACAATTAGATCCAAATGTATTGGCAAATTACAGACCCATTTCAAATCTTCCATTTATGTCTAAAATATTAGCAAAAGTGGTTTCGGCCCAACTGTGCTCCTTCTTGCAAAAGAACGCTATCTACGAAAAATTTCAGTCAGGATTCAGGTCTTATCATAGCACAGAAACTGCCCTCGTTAAAATTACAAATGACTTACTTCAAGCTTCTGACCAAGGCTGTGTCTCAATACTAGTGTTACTTGATCTCAGTGCTGCGTTCGACACTATAGATCATAAAATACTCCTAGACCGACTACAAAATTACACTGGTATTCAGGGACAGGCATTATGGTGGTTTAGGTCATACCTATCAGACCGACACAATTTTGTCTATTTAAATGGGGAAAAATCTGAGGTAACAATAGTAAACTATGGAGTGCCGCAAGGATCTGTGTTAGGCCCTCTACTATTTTCAATATACATGCTGCCACTTGGCAATATTATAAGAAAACATGGAATTAGTTTCCACTGCTATGCCGATGATACTCAGTTATATATTTCATCACGACCTGATGAAATCTCTAAATTATCCAAACTGACAGAGTGTGTTAAAGAAGTAAAACATTGGATGACCAGTAATTTTCTTCTATTAAATTCTGATAAGACTGAAGTATTATTTATTGGACCAAAGACCTGTACACAGAATCTCTCAGACTACAGTCTGCATTTAGAAGGATGTACTGTTACTCCATCCTCAACAGTTAAAGACCTGGGTGTTATATTAGACAGCAACTTGTCCTTTAAAAATCATATTTCATATGTTACAAAAACAGCCTTTTTCCACCTCAGAAACATTGCCAAGATACGGAATATGTTATCTATTTCTGATGCAGAAAAGTTAATTCATGCTTTCATGACGTCTCGATTAGATTACTGTAATGCATTATTAGCTGGTTGTCCTGCTTCCTCAATAAACAAGCTACAATTAGTACAAAATGCAGCTGCTAGAGTTCTTACCAGGTCAAGAAAATATGATCATATAACACCAATTTTATCATCTCTACACTGGTTACCCATTAAGTTCCGTATCGATTTTAAAGTATTGCTAATGACCTATAAGGCTCTAAATGGTTTAGCTCCTGTGTACTTAACCGATCTTCTATTGCCTTACAACCCGTCACGCTCTTTAAGATCACAAAACTCGGGACTTCTGGTTGTACCTAGGATAGCTAAGTCCACTAAAGGAGGGAGAGCGTTTTCACATTTGGCTCCGAAACTCTGGAATAGCCTTCCTGATAATGTTAGGGGCTCAGACTCACTCACCCAGTTTAAATCTAGATTAAAGACACATCTCTTTAGCCAAGCATTCACATAATTGCATCTCATATCAGATCAACTGCTCATTCTGACTATCTTTGCTTAAAGTTATGAACAGCAGCTACGCTAATTATTCTCCTTTTGCTTTTCTGTTTTACCTCGGGACATCTGCCCCGAGGTGACTAGAGACCACATCAGCTTCAGTCCGGATCCAGCCTCTTCAGAAGACCTCAGATGACCATCACCTGTGAAGAGACGGCGCCAGTTCCTGCGAGGACTTCAGAAGATGCAATCATCTGGATCAACATGCTCATTACAGGGAGTGCAGAATTATTAGGCAAATGAGTATTTTGACCACATCATCCTCGTTATGCATGTTGTCTTACTCCAAGCTGTATAGACTGGAAAGCCTACTACCAATTAAGCATATTAGGTGATGTGCATCTCTGTAATGAGAAGGGGTGTGGTCTAATGACATCAACACCCTATATCAGGTGTGCATAATTATTAGGCAACTTCCTTTCCTTTGGCAAAATGGGTCAAAAGAAGGACTTGACAGGCTCAGAAAAGTCAAAAATAGTGAGATATATTGCAGAGGGATGCAGAAGTCTTAAAATAGCCAAGCTTCTGAAGCGTGATCATCGAACAATCAAGCGTTTCATTCAAAATAGTCAACAGGGTCGCAAGAAGCGTGTGGAAAAACCAAGGTGCAAAATAACTGCCCGTGAACTGAGAAAAGTCAAGCGTGCAGCTGCCAAGATGCCACTTGCCACCAGTTTGGCCATATTTCAGAGCTGCAACATCACTGGAGTGCCCAAAAGCACAAGGTGTGCAATACTCAGAGACATGGCCAAGGTAAGAAAGGCAGAAAGTCGACCACCACTGAACAAGACACACAAGCTGAACCGTCAAGACTGGGCCAAGAAATATCTCAAGACTGATTTTTCTAAGGTTTTATGGACTGATGAAATGAGAGTGAGTCTTGATGGGCCAGATGGATGGGCCCGTGGCTGGATTGGTAAAGGGCAGAGAGCTCCAGTCCGACTCAGACGCCGTGGAGGTGGAGTACTGGTTTGGGCTGGTATCATCAAAGATGAGCTTGTGGGGCCTTTTCGGGTTGAGGATGGAGTCAAGCTCAACTCCCAGTCCTACTGCCAGTTTCTGGAAGACACCTTCTTCAAGCAGTGGTACAGGAAGAAGTCTACATCCTTCAAGAAAAACATGATTTTCATGCAGGACAATGCTCTATCACTCTCCAAGTACTCCACAGCGTGGCTGGCAAGAAGGGGAATAAAAGAAGAAAATCTAATGATATGGCCTCCTTGTTCACCTGATCTGAACCCCATTGAGAACTTGTGGTCCATCATCAAATGTGCGATTTACAAGGAGGGAAAACAGTACACCTCTCTGAACAGTGTCTGGGAGGCTGTGGTTGCTGCTGCACGCAATGTTGATGGTGAACAGATCAAAACACTGACAGAATCCATGGATGGCAGGCTTTTGAGTGTCCTTGCAAAGAAAGGTGGCTATATTGGTCACTGATTTGTTTTTGTTTGGTTTTTGAATGTCAGAAATGTATATTTGTGAATGTTGAGATGTTATATTGGTTTCACTGGTAAAAATAAATAATTGAAATGGGTATAAATTTGTTTTTTGTTAAGGTGCCTAATAATTATGCACAGTAATAGTCACCTGCACACACAGATATCCCCCGAAAATAGCTAAAACTAAAAACTAAAAACTAAAACTTCCAAAATTATTCAGCTTTGATATTAATGAGTTTTTTGTGTTCATTGAGAACATGGTTGTTGTTCAATAATAAAATTAATCCTCAAAAATACAACTTGCCTAATAATTCTGCACTCCCTGTACCTAATTCTTTATCCTAATTGTTAATTTATTTTCCGGGAGCTCCTTGCTTCTAACTTCAGTTAAACTGCTAACTCTGATTGTAAATTAATTAACTAAATGATGTTATTTGCTAACTGCTTTCTTTAAATTGTAATGTTGACATCCATTCTCTGTAAAGCTGCTTTGAAACGATATGTATCGTGAAAAGCGCTATACAAATAAATTTGAATTGAATTGAATTGAATGGCAGTAAGAAAGCCATTGCTAAGATGGCAAAATAAGAAAAAGAGGCTTGCCTGGGCCATGACGCACCGAGAGAGGACTACCGAAGACTGGAAGAAGGTGTAATGGACTGATGAATCGAAATTTGAAATCTTCGGTTCATCACGCAGGGTTTTTGTACGCCATCGAGTAGGCGAAAGGATGGTTCCTCGGTGTGTGACACCAACGGTCAAACATGGAGGAGGAAGCGTGATGGTCTGGGGCTCTTTTGCTGGATCCAGAGTCGGCGACTTGCACCCTGAGTCGGCGAGTGAGTGGCACCCTGAACCAAAACTGCTACCACAGCATTTTGCAGCGCCATGCAATACCCTCTGGTATACACCTAGTTTGGGTTCATCCTACAGCAAGATAATGACCAAAAACATACCTCCAGGTTATGTCAGAACTACCTTAGAAGAAAAGAACAAGACGGTAGGCTTCAAATCATGGAATGGCCAGCACAGTCTCCAGACTTAAACCCCATCGAGCTGGTTTGGGATGAACTGGACAGAAGAGTGAAAGCAAAGCAACCTACAAGTGCAACACATTTGTGGGAACTTCTGCAACAGTGTAGGGAAGAACTTTCCGAACAATATTTGATTTCCATTGTATAAAGAATGCCACGAGTGTGTTCGGCAGTTATATCTGCAAAAGGTGGCTACTTTGATGAGTCAAAAATTTAGATTAAATTTTTTTAAACAAAACGATTCCATGATTTCTTTTATCTCCAATTGTTTAATTGTTCTATGCTTTAATTTCAGAGTACATTGAGACATTAAACTGCGTAAATTTCAATAAAAACCGGAAAAATGGAGGCGTTCTAAAACTTTTGACCGGTAGTGTGAGTATACATACATATATATATATATATATATATACACACACACACACACACACATATATACATATATATAAAAAAATATTTCGATTAATTCATACTTTTCATATTTCTAATTTATTAAATATGAATTACAATAAATATAAATTATACATATATACCAGATTTATATCAGCCATCAGCTAGCTACTGTGATTTAATATATTTAAGATTAAGACGACTATTCAAAAAAAAAAAAAGAAAAAAAGTGTGACCAAATCTTGCGTTGGTGCTACCAACTGAGAAAATTAGTAGCACCAGTGCAACCAGTGGAAAAGTTAGTCTGGAGCCCTTCTAAACAATAACATCCACACACACATCTACCTCAAGAATTTCACAAAAAGACATTGACAAATTTTTACTTTTTTTTTAGGGCCCAAGCACTGTTGTTCTTCTAAGGATTATTTTTAGGGCCCAAGCCCTGAAAAGGCGAAGGTCCTATTGTTTTCCTTAGGATTATTATTAGGGCCCAAGCCCTGAAAGGGTGAAGTCCCTATTGTTTTCCTAAGAATTATTATTATTATCAGGGCCCAAGCCTTGAAAGGGCAAAGGCCGTATTGTTTTCCTTAGGATTATTATTATTTATTAGGGTCAAGGCCCTGAAAGGGTCGAAGGCCCTATTGTTTTCCTTAGGATTATTATTATTATTAGGGCCCAAGCCCTGAAAGGGCGCAGGGCCCGATTATTCTTCCAAGGATTATTGTTATTATTAGGGCCTAGGGCTGCATGATTGATCGTATTTTAATCGCGATAACGATATCGGTCTACCATGATTAATTAACCATAATTGTCACGAATTTTTCGTTTTTCTTATGGGTTGAGAGTGAACGGATGATAAACTGCGTCACATGTCTCACGTTGATGACGCGCTTTTATGGCATAGCAGAAGTTGGCACGAGACGAAAAGCTTACAGTCATTCAGCTTAAAGAAAGATGGCAGAGCTACAAGAGGAAGGTGAAGTGCGTTCATTAGTTCCCAAAAAGGGGTCATACTTACTTGGGAAGTATTTCGGGTAAAGTGAAAGTGATGTTGATCAAGTAACTTACGAGTCCTATGCAAACTGTGTCGCAGGGTAACACAACAAATCTCATCAACCACCTTAGAAGCAACCATAAAATACAATATTACAGACAATAACGATAACGGGGATATTGCTCAACGCAATGCCATATTCGCCTTGCTCTGAAAGACATGCAGAAATCGTTTCATTTAGCCAATGATGTGTGTCCAATAAACACTGTAAGCAATGAAGGGTTTAAAAAAATGATTGCCACACTTGACAAAAGATACATCATATCCTCACGCAACTATTTTTCTAACATTGTGCGGTATGCGAAATGCCGACTGGAAATAAACGAGAAAATTGCAGTCAAGCCGTATCTTAGCTTGACTGTTCATTTTATTGCCAGCGAGTTTGAAATGAAAAGCAAGCTTTTGCAAACTGTTTTTCCCACAAGACCATGCAGCGGAATTTATCGCAACGGGCCTCAAAGAAGAGATTTCTGCATGGGGTTTGCTTGAGTAAAGACTTGTCTGCATTAGAATGGACAACGCAGCTAATATGATAAGGGCAGCATCTCTGAATAACTGGACTAGACTACATTGCTTTGGACGTAGACTTCATTTAGCTAATGGTGTGGTGTTTTAACATTTTTCCCTAATGTTGTGTAACTATTTCACCCACTGTAATGATGCACGTAGTCATTTTTCCGATATTACAGTGACACCTGGCGTCATACAGTATATTCAGTGTATGCTGCCAAATAGTCCAAATACAGAGATTTAAAAGTTTAAGATAAAGCGAGCGATATTTGGCTGGTAATACAATACTATATGTGAACGTATGTGCATCCAGCAGCGTTTACTGATAAATAGTCTCATATAGGTGTAAAAAAAAAATTGTCACATTAAAATAATGTTTGTTACCATTAAAATGCATTAGGTATCATGAGCTAATAAGTAATAAGTCTGGGTCAGTGTTCATAATTTAGTATTTTGTTTTTAATCATTTGTTTATTTATATATATATTTATATCATATATATATAATATGCAGGGATTCTAGAAAATAAAAAAAATAACTTCTGAAAATAACTAATAATAAACTTCTGCACATGATGACAACATACAGAAGATGCTAAATTGCGAACGATTATAGTACATGTCAAATGGTGTTGCCATGGCGAAGGTTTAAATAAAGAACAAAAAGGGAATTTGGAAGTTGTCAATTCATGAATAATTGAAATTTACACATCTAATTTCTATATTTAATAGTACAAATATCATAAATAAACACATTTTAATTTATTTTTTAATTTCAAGATGTATGTGTAAATTAAAATGAGGCAGAACATTACTCTTAAAATAATTGAAACGATAATCAAATGTCATATATTTATAATGAGCACTAGAGGGCAGCATACAGTTGTGTTCAAAATTATTCAACCCCCCAATGCTGTAAATGGTTTTAGAGAATTTAGAGTACATTTGTAATTGATTCAGAATGAAATCCTACAAGGACTTCTTAAAGAAGCATATGCAACTAAAATGACATCAATTGGTTTTGTAATACAGTAGTAAATGTTTCTTTTGTGAATTCTTCATTGACACAATTATTCAACCCCTTAAAGACTACCACTCTGAAGAACAGAGGTCCATTGAAGTGTTTTCAATCAGGTATTGAAAGCACCTGTGGATGTCAGGGAGCGGCAATAAAGCCTAATAAACACCAATTAGGCAGCTTTAAAATGACTGTGATACTCAGCTCCTTCTAGACATTTACTGGTGTGGTTACAAACATGGTGAAGTCAAGAGAATGGTCCAGGAAGACAAGAGAAGAGGTGATTACTCTTCACAGGAAGGGCAATGGCTATAAGAAGATTGCAAAGATGTTAAACATACCAAGAGACACCATAGGAAGCATCATTCGCAAATTCAAGGCAAAGGGCACTGTTGAAACGCTACCTGGTCGTGGCAGAAAGAAGATGCTGACTTCGACTGCTGTGCGCTACCTGAAGCGTAGAGTGGAGAAAAGTCCCCGTGTGACTGCTGAGGAACTGAGAAAAGATTTGTCAGATGTAGGTACTGAAGTTTCCGCTCAGACAATACGGCGCACCCTGCGTAATGAAGGCCTCCATGCCAGAACTCCCAGGCGCACCCCCTTGCTGTCTCCAAAGAATAAGAAGAGTCGACTGCAGTATGCCAAAAGTCATGTGGACAAACCACAGAAGTTTTGGGATAGTGTTCTGTGGACTGATGGAACAAAATTAGAACTGTTTGGGCCCATGGATCAACGCTATGTTTGGAGGAGGAAGAACAAGGCCTATGAAGAAAAGAACACCTTGCCTACTGTGAAGCATGGCGGGGGGTCAATCATGCTTTGGGGCTGTTTTGCTTCTGCAGGTACTGGGAAGCTTCAGCGTGTGCAAGGTACCATGAATTCTCTTCAGTACCAGGAGATATTGGAGGACAATGTGATGCAGTCCGTCACAAACCTGAGGCTTGGGAGACATTGGACCTTTCAACAGGACAATGATCCCAAGCATACCTCCAAGTCCACTAGAGCATGGTTGCAGATTAAAGGCTGGAACATTTTGAAATGGCCATCGCAGTCACCAGACTTAAATCCGATTGAGAACCTCTGGTGGGACTTAAAGAAAGCAGTTGCAGTGCGCAAGCCTAAGAATGTGACTGAACTGGAGGCTTTTGCCCATGATGAATGGGCGAAGATACCCGTAGCTCGCTGCAAGACACTTGTGTCAAGCTATGCTTCACGTTTAAAAGCTGTTATAACTGTAAAAGGATGTTGTACTAAGTATTAAGATTGAATGTCACTTGGGGGTTGAATAAAACTGATAATGATGTGAGCAGAGAAAAGACATTTGTGGTTATTTCATTATAAATGTTATGTTATATTTGTCTGACCTACACGTGCCTCTTTGATTTAATTGTAAGCAGGATGACTGAATGATCAAAATCAATGTCAAACCGGCCAAAACAATCAATTTCAGTGGGGGTTGAATAATTTTGAACACAACTGTATATCTATTTTTGAGATGACACTCAAAGATAATTCATGACTAAACAATATTTTCCTCTGAATTATACACTGCTTATTTCTATATACAATAACACTAACATTGAATAAGAAATTCAAACTTTTTTTTAATCAATGTAGTATGTTTAACTTAAAAATAAGCAAATTAACCATTTGTTTGAGGACAAGAAAAAAATGATAATTTTAATATATAGTAATCAAAAGATGGCACTACAGGGTTAATATTTTTAAACAAGGTTAGATCCAATTCTGAACATCTTTAAAAAAAACGATAATTTGTATTATAATCAATGGTTTTCCCATACTCTATTGGCATGTATATTTAGTTATTATCAAAGACTATTTTTTGGTCATGTTTAGATTTTAATTTTTGTTTAAAATGTTGTTAAATCTTCTGAATCTCTGTCTCACTGTACTTACCACCCCAGTTGGTAAGTATTGCAAGAAAATTCAGTATTGCAAGTTATCGCAATTGTGATTTTATAACTAATTATGAGTTTAAATCTCCGGATTCTGAGAAAAAGTCAGAATTGTAAGACGAAAAAGTTGAATTGTGAAGTAAAGTCACAATTACCTTTTTACAATTATAAAGTGACTCACAAACAACTATCACAAAACATGAACGGTCATGGATCATCCAGTATTGACAGGATAGTAAAGATTCAAGGATATATACAGGGAGTGCAGAATTATTAGGCAAATGAGTATTTTGACCACATCATCCTCGTTATGCATGTTGTCTTACTCCAAGCTGTATAGGCTGGAAAGCCTACTACCAATTAAGCATATTAGGTTATGTGCATCTCTGTAATGAGAAGGGGTGTGGTCTAATGACATCAACACCCTATATCAGGTGTGCATAATTATTAGGCAACTTCCTTTCCTTTGGCAAAATGGGTCAAAAGAAGGACTTGACAGGCTCAGAAAAGTCAAAAATAGTGAGATATATTGCAGAGGGATGCAGAAGTCTTAAAATAGCCAAGCTTCTGAAGCGTGATCATCGAACAATCAAGCGTTTCATTCAAAATAGTCAACAGGGTCGCAAGAAGCGTGTGGAAAAACCAAGGCGCAAAATAACTGCCCGTGAACTGAGAAAAGTCAAGCGTGCAGCTGCCAAGATGCCACTTGCCACCAGTTTGGCCATATTTCAGAGCTGCAACATCACTGGAGTGCCCAAAAGCACAAGGTGTGCAATACTCAGAGACACGGCCAAGGTAAGAAAAGCAGAAAGTCGACCACCACTGAACAAGACACACAAGCTGAAACATCAAGACTGGGCCAAGAAATATCTCAAGACTGATTTTTCTAAGGTTTTATGGACTGATGAAATGAGAGTGAGTCTTGATGGGCCAGATGGATGGGCCCGTGGCTGGATTGGTAAAGGGCAGAGAGCTCCAGTCCGACTCAGACGCCAGCAAGGTGGAGTACTGGTTTGGGCTGGTATCATCAAAGATGAGCTTGTGGGGCCTTTTCGGGTTGCGGATGGAGTCAAGCTCAACTCCCAGTCCTACTGCCAGTTTCTGGAAGACACCTTCTTCAAGCAGTGGTACAGGAAGAAGTCTACATCCTTCAAGAAAAACATGATTTTCATGCAGGACAATGCTCCATCACACGCGTCCAAGTACTCCACAGCGTGGCTGGCAAGAAAGGGTATAAAAGAAGAAAATCTAATGATATGGCCTCCTTGTTCACCTGATCTGAACCCCATTGAGAACCTGTGGTCCATCATCAAATGTGCGATTTACAAGGAGGGAAAACAGTACACCTCTCTGAACAGTGTCTGGGAGGCTGTGGTTGCTGCTGCACGCAATGTTGATGGTGAACAGATCAAAACACTGACAGAATCCATGGATGGCAGGCTTTTGAGTGTCCTTGCAAAGAAAGGTGGCTATATTGGTCACTGATTTGTTTTTGTTTGGTTTTTGAATGTCAGAAATGTATATTTGTGAATGTTGAGATGTTATATTGGTTTCACTGGTAAAAATAAATAATTGAAATGGGTATAAATTTGTTTTTGTTAAGGTGCCTAATAATTATGGACAGTAATAGTCACCTGCACACACAGATATCCCCCTAAAATAGCTAAAACTAAAAACTAAAACTTCCAAAAATATTCAGCTTTGATATTAATGAGTTTTTTGTGTTCATTGAGAACATGGTTGTTGTTCAATAATAAAATCCTCAAAAATACAACTTGCCTAATAATTATGCACTCCCTGTACATTGTTTACATTGGGCAATTTTTATAAATCCAGTCATTTTGTCTTGTGGAGTACATGTAAACATCTGTTATGTGAAATGGCTTATTCATATGAAACTTGTGAAGAGAAATGAAACAGTTTTTCAGACTGTCAGAGTAGGAGAATGACTAGTTGCTGTTTACATTAATTGCCCATTGGAGTTTTCATTAATGTTTAAATGGCATTTAAATTCAAACTAATCACTTTGGTAATCTAAAACACTTTTCCGATGTAACTGTAATTTGATCACCCCCCATTTAAAATGCATCTGTAATGAAATACAGTTACTCACATTTTGTATTTTAAATACGTTACTAAGTTACATTTCGTAACTCCCCAAGCCTCGCAGTTAATCAAACCAGTTTATTTGTTGGCCACTGACAACATAGTATTATATACAAAGTTTGATAATTGTGTTATTTATATATTTTAATTAACCGAATATAAATACTGATTGACTTATAAAAATTTTGAACTGCTAATGATAACTTCACACTCATGTAAAACTGAGCTATGACATGATATCACTATCCGGACAGGACTAGTTTTCTAAACAATGTTTGAGTTTCAATTCTTATCATCCAACATCTGTGTTTTCATGTGCTGATTTAGACAGAAATTAAATCAGTCTGCTTTTCACATAGGAGGCAGTGTGTGTTTTCTAGACATGGATGTTACACAAGGTCACATGCCGTGTTGGCAAGCATCACGTATGACAAATATGTCTTTAGATTAATTAATTATTTATTGATATAATTATATTTTCTAAATTTCACACGATTTTATAAAAGTGGCTGTTTATAATAATCTTTCATAAGTGAGAAATAAAATCTAGACACACATTTTACTCTTACTTGACGCTTATTTGGCTCCATTTGTTAATTTTATAAGTTTATTTTTTCGTCGGATACTACCCATAGTGGAATTAAATGAAAGCATCCTTTTGGTGCATAATATTATTGCGCAAACAGTAGCTCAGCCAGGCCAAAAAACACATTCTGAACTCATTTGGAAATGACATATGATATCCTATGAAATTAAATGAATCTAAATATAAATGATCTCATAGATGTGTCTGTTGTGGTTTGTGATCATGTGGGGACCAACTGCTGCAGTAAATGTGGTGAATTTGTAATGGAAATTTTTATCTTTTGTTTGTTATTCAATAAGCTTATGGGCATAAGGCATTAAGAAGTTATAAGTGTTCATATTATAGTGTCTCTCATGACATTTTCTCTGTAACTGCTCAAGGCAGAACAACAGGATGTGGCTGTCTGCTGAAAGGGCCGTAGAGGAGCTTAGTTCTAAGAAACTAAGGTGACAAGGTGAACTTCTCACTAACAAAGGCGCAACTGACAGAAACCACACGCCGTGCTAAGCAAATGCTGTTTTGACAAAGGTGTGAACGTAAAGTGTGTGCAAAGCATTAAGATGTTAAGTATAAATAGAGATTGAGAGAGACTAGCTCCTCACTCCTCTCATGCTCTGCTGTATGTGTGAGACGAGTCCTTACAGCAAGTAAAAATAAATCTATATTACTGACTCTGAGTATTTTCATTGAATTTCCACAACAGAATGGCGACGAGGATGGGATACCAATCCTAAGGGAGAGACAACGGCCTGATCAGCTCATCAACTAAAACTGGTGATGACCCAAACCCCCTTCTGAGGGAAGTGGGAGTTGGATTTCCCTGGGAAACGGCATCCCAAGAAAGAACCCGTGGAATTAAGGAATACAACGGTAAAGTGATTTTAACTATTATCAAAAAGGGAGCAGGGCGTTGGGTAACACGCTAGACAAATCAGAAAGGGAGCAGGCAGTCGGGTAACACGCTAGACAAATCAGAAAGGGAGCAGGGCGTCGGGTAACACGCAGACAAATCAGAAAGGGAGCAGGGCGTCGGGTAATACGCTAGAAAGTGCACGTCTTAAAATTACTCAGAGGAATGTATCCGCCTGTGATAAGAATTAAAGTTACTCAGAGGAATGTATCCGCCTGTGATGAAATTATAAGTCTTAAAGTTATTCAGAGGAATGTATCCGCCTGTGATAATAATTCAAGTTACTCAGAGGAATAGTATCCGCCTGTAAGAATGGGGAACTCTCAAGAAAAAGAAAGGGGCGAAAAGCCCAGGCATAACACTGAGAGTGGTTTATCAGAAAAGGATGAGAAATTTCTCGTGAGAAAATATGGGGTAAAATGGTTAAAACATGTAAAATGGTTAAAAGGAAAAGGGTATACCATAGGTTTTAGTGTCTCTGGAAATCAAAGATTGAGACGAGAATTGGCAGATAAATTAAGACCAAGAAAGGGGGATCCGCCCTTGTCAGAAATTTTAGAAACAATAGATATGTTCGTGGAGGAGGCAAGCGCCAAATTAAAAGCCTCACTTTCCAAAGAATTACCAGGTTGTCCTTATTCTCCCCTAAAAGAAAAGAAACCTCAAACTATGTTGGGAGCCAGACGTAAACACAGGGATCCTTATGATCCCTACCCAGACTGGCCACCTGGAAACTCTCTCTCTCAGTCTTCTTTCCCAGGTACGAACTCCCGACTCCTCAAAACCCACCTGGAGGAAGACGACCCTCCGTATAATCCGAATAGACGAAGATCAAACCAGGAAGAACGATCACAACAGCCGCCGTCTTCCTCCTCGTCTGGCCTCTACCCAAAACTACCGGACCCAGAATCAAAGAAACCATCCGAAGACGAACGGAAAGAAGAAAAGAAAGGACCTTACAACTTAAGGAGCAACAAACTGGTCAACAAGGAGGAACCGGGAGAATCAACTCGAGCTCCATATGTTCAAGTAAGTGGTCCTGATGGTGTTATGTACGTACAAAGACAATGGAATCCCTCTGAAATTGCAGAAATAGGTGCCAGTCTTCCAGGAATCGACTCTGGGGGAGAGGTTCTGAGTGAAGCAACAAGGAGTTCTGCAAGGAATGCAGCCCCACCGCGGAAGAAGCTAAAAAGATATTCATAAAAAAGAACGGACTGAGCGCAGGCCGGAAAATGGAAGGGAAATGGATGGCAAGCGTCCCGACGCGACAGAGTCGAATGGGACACGGAAAACGACTACAAAGCCGCTGTTAACGAATTCTGTCAAAACATAAAAGAGACTTTCACCACTCCAGCCAATCCAGGTTAAATCAACACCTGCAAACAAAAATCAAATGAAAGTGTTGATGACTACCTCAACAGACTCACCGAGGTCTTTGACGATCACGGAGGAGTAACGAAGAGAGCTGGGACCGTTCCAAATCCAGCGTACGAAGCCCACCTGAAGGTCCATCTCCTACAAGGACTGCTCCATGAAATAAAGAAAGGTGTTTTATCGTCCTGTGTGGGGTATGAAACGGAATCCTTGGATTGTGTGATGCGTCACGCCCGACATAAAGAGAACCAGCTAAACGACGACAAGGACAAGATAGAAAAGAAGGTACGAGCCCTGCACCTCACCAACCTGGAAAGTCAAGTCCAAATACAAAAGGACTGGCAAAGAGGGAGAGGAAGAGGAAGGGGCAGAGGCAGAGGAAGAGGAGGAGCAAGATGGACGGGACAAAGGAACGACGGACAATGTTTTATTTGCGGACAAATGGGTCATTGGAAGTCTGAATGCCCCAACGAGGGAGGGGGAAATCAACACCAGCAAAAGCAACATGCAGACTGACCAGGTGGGAAACAGGAGGAGGGGGTGAGTACTGATCTTTTATTTCCTGCTCTTTGCAATGAAGAAAGCTTACGCATGATGAAAACTGATGTTAGCAACCCCTGGATAATGATTGATGTAAATAACACAAAAGTAAAATTCTTAGTGGATACCGGGGCTGCTATTACAGTAATTAAGAGATCTGAACTACCAAGGGGTATAATAATAAGTAATGAATATGAAGACAGCATTGTAGCCTCGGGTGAAGTGTTAAGAGAACCCTTCACTCGCCCAGTGAAAATCTCTTTCTGTGGTAAACAATGTGAAACAAAAATGCTGGTCAGTGATCAATGCCCCTGGAATTTATTAGGAAGAGATGTAATGTGTAAATTAGGGATCAAAATAGACTGTGATACTGAAGGAATGAATGTACGATGTGCAAAAGAGCCAAAAATGTCAGTTTATGAATGGGTATGGCCGGAAGGGTCAGATTTACGGGAATTTGCCATGATGGTGTGTGTAAATAGTGATTTTCAGAAGGTCTCCGATGTGCATGTCACAGCAAATGTGACGTGGACACCGGACCCCGAATATGAAGGAATCTGGGCAGGGAGGTAGTCAGATGAAATAACCTTGACTAATGCATATTGGAAAGAACATAAGTGTGCAATGCAGGTGACTCTGACCGAAGAAGCAGTCAGTGTACAGAGTTGAGAATGCGGATCCACATCTGTCCTTAGCAAAAGGCAGGATGGATGAATGGAAAGATTTAGGACCCTTCGTAAAAGGGTGTAGTGAAGCCACTGACTGGACTGAGACTCATGACACAGGCATCTATTACTCTGAGCAATGTGCAGCGTATAAAAAACACTAAAACGCTGCACCACAATTAACCTAGCTACACTCATGCCACTCCCAGAAGACGGGGAGGGACATGACTGTCTTTCCGTCCTGTCTGTCATGTGCACACCACGCCCTGATTTACAGGACACACCGCTTACTAACCCAGACTGCACGTTTTATGTAGATGGAAGCTCCACCAAAGTAAATAACACAACTGTATCCGGATATGCAGTAGTGTCAGACCATGGGGTGGTAGAAAGTGGCCCCCTAGGACCACTATCCGCGCAAGCTGCAGAACAGCCCTAACACGCGCCTGCGAGCTCGCTAAAGATAAAACAGTAAACATCTACACGGATAGCAGATACGCGTTCGGGGTAGTGCATGACTTTGGGGCATTATGGAAACAGAGACAATTTCTGAAAGCTGACGGAAAACCAATATTACACCATAGGAAAGTAGCAGCCCTACTGGAAGCAATTTTATTACCAAAACAAATATCAATCATGAAATGTGCTGCACATACTGATGCAAAAGATGACATTGGCAAAGGAAACGACAGGGCAGACAAAGCTGCAAAAGCTGCATGCTCCATGCCACTGTCATCACACATGCTAAAAAGCACATTCAGCACAGATGACACTCTTAGTCTAACTGATATGCAAAAATGGGCCACCCCCCAAGATCTCTCTGATTGGAAAAACGCCTTTTGTTCAAAAGACTCAAAGGGGGTATGGAGAGGCCAAGTACATGGCAAAAACAGACCATGTCTACCCAGACATTGTTTTCAAATGTATTGCCAAATAACACACGGATTAGATCATGCAGGTAAAGGGGCTATGCTTAACAGTATTAATGAGTCATTTTTCACAAAAGGGTTTTCCACAGCGGCAGGAAAATATTGCGAGAGGTGTGTGACATGTGCCAGGTACAACACAGGAAGGGGTGAAAGAGTGGAGAGAGCAAGCCATCCTACGCCAGGCGAACCAATGGCACACGTAATGACGGACTACATAGAACTGACCCCCCACAAAGGTAAAAAGTACTGTCTGGTCATGGTCTGGACATGTTCTCCAAATGGGTGGAGGCAATGCCCACCACTAAGGCAGACTCAACGGGGGTAGCAAAAATGTTACTAAAAGAAATAGTTCCAAGGTGGGGAATACCCCAAAAGATATCAAGTGACAATGGGGCACATTTTGTTAATTCAGCTATAAGACAATTGGGGGAACAGCTAAAAATAAACTTCACACATCACTGTGCCTATAAGCCAACCTCTGGAGGGGCAGTGGAGAGGGAAAATGGGACTCTAAAATCAAAATTAGCAAAGATAATGGCTGAAACTGGCCTGGGGTGGACTGATGCTCTCCCAGTGGCATTAATGTACATGAGAATGAGGGTAAGACCTGTGATGTGCCTGACACCATATGAAATGCTCTGGGGAAGGCCACCCCATATGGGGTGGAGCACTCCCTCAGTGGGTACAGAAGGAATTTATGGGTTAGAAAGCATGCTGGAATATTGCATTAATCTGGGAAAGGTTGCTCGTGATATCTCTGTCCAGGTGAAACAGGCGAGACCAGACCGCAGCAAAGGCGAGGTGACCCACAGGATCGAGCCAGGAGACTGGGTCGTGGTTAAGGACTGCAGAAGGTGAACGTGGAAAGCGGAAAGGTGGAACGGACCGTTCCAGGTGTTGCTGACCACCAGAACTGCAGTCAAGGTAGCTGAGAGAGCAACCTGGATTCACGTAAACCACTGCAAAAGGGTGTCAGACCCCGACGAGAGCTTACAGGGAGCTGGAAACCCTGAGGACGAGGATACCGAGGATAGGCAGGACAGTTCGACCTCCAACCCAACTGGCCCATCCCAAGGAGCAACCCAGGAGCCACCAGAAGGGAACAACAAAACTTCGAGACCCAGGCCAGACAAGCAGTGCTAAGTGACCCGGCTGTTATAGCCGTTGCTAAAGAGACTATAACTGACTGTGGGGAAGGGGAATACACAAAAGTGGTCTTAGTATTAACTCCAAAAGGGTGGGTACCGAGTGTAGACGAGAAACAAGAAAGTGTAACAGTAGAAAGAAAGAAACCCGTTTTAACATGACCCCTAAATCGCCTTGGGTGTTGGCGATGGTACTGGGAATCCCGCATATAGGCCAGATGAGGATTCAGGTGACGAAGCAAAAAACCACTGGTAATGAAGATTCTAATGAAAAGGGAAACCAGAGTTAGAATTGGATAAAATGTCATTCGGACAAAGAGTGGAATGTAATGGAAATTTTTATCTTTTGTTTGTTATTCAATAAGCTTATGGGCATAAGGCATTAAGAAGTTATAAGTGTTCATATTATAGTGTCTCTCATGACATTTTCTCTGTAACTGCTCAAGGCAGAACAACAGGATGTGGCTGTCTGCTGAAAGGGCCGTAGAGGAGCTTAGTTCTAAGAAACTAAGGTGACAAGGTGAACTTCTCACTAACAAAGGCGCAACTGACAGAAACCACACGCCGTGCTAAGCAAATGCTGTTTTGACAAAGGTGTGAACGTAAAGTGTGTGCGAAGCATTAAGATGTTAAGTATAAATAGAGATTGAGAGGGACTAGCTCCTCACTCCTCTCATGCATGCTCTGCTGTATGTGTGAGACGAGTCCTTGCAGCAAGTAAAAATAAATCTACCTTCTCTGATATTACTGACTCTGAGTATTTTCATTGAATTTCCACAACAAATTCAAATGACTTTGACATAGTCCTTTTATATTTACCCATTTGAAATGCCTATTGCCCGCCATGCACAGTTGCCTTGAAGCCGGTTGGCGGTGCCACCGGGCTTGGGCCCTTCATCGCTGCTTGCAGCTATATTTATATATATTTTTTCAACCGTTCGGGGCTTTTTGGGGCCCTTAACGTCCTCAAAAACTCTTGAAACTTTGCACACGCATTGGACCCGGCGTGGCAGGGGGGCTCGACAACGCCCCTTCCTCAACAGGAAGTGAGCTATTATGGGTTGTTTGAAAAGCGCATGCTCTGGAATTTGATTTACTCCTCCTAGGCGCTTAATCTGATCACCACTTAACTCGGTTAGCAAGTCAAGACATTGATGATGCAAAATTGCCAAGGGATATTTGATATCTCAAACGGTTTGCCCGTGGCGAGGCAACAAATTTATGGCGAGAAAACAGGAAGAAACAGGAAGTGTGTTATAATGTTTGCATACATTCATTGCTTTTTATGAAACTTCACCTGTGTGTTCGTTGTAGGAGGCCGAGCACATGGATGTGACGATTGTGAGTCAAAGATATAGCGCCACCAATTGGCAGCAAGAAATGTGTCACTTTCAAAATGCTTTGAGATCACCGTCTTATTTTTGCCCGATTTGCTTCAAACTTCTTCATTATAATGTCAAAACATTTCAGATGTAGACATGTGAATGTCTTTGTGATTTCTTAAATATTGTTGCCATGCCTAGACGTCAAACTTTAATAATATTCTTGGGTGTTTTTGAGGCTCTTAACATGCTTCAAATTGTATGAAACTCGACAAACATCAATATTGTCGACCAGTAGACATGGGCAAAGACTTAAAAATGGGCGTGGTGGAGGGGCTCTATAGTGCCATCTTTTGACAAATATTGGGCGGTTAGTTTAACCTACAGTCACCAAACAGTACACATATTGTTCTCATTTAGCCAGACAACTTTCTAATTTACAGTCATTAGCTCCGACAAACAGGAATTCAGATATTTTGGTTTGAATATGGATATTTTGAATAATCAAGCTCTGAATTTTTAGAAAAACGGTATCGTGGCTCCCTCAAGTGGACAGTACTGCATGTGTATCACATTATTTCTGTTCACTCATTGAAGCACACGCCCCATGTTGTTTGAAAGTTTGATGTCTGTGAATGATCACAAACTCTTGTGTGTTTTTTAACCTCAAAAATTAAAACATTCCAGCGATTACACAAGATTTAAGCACAAGAATGTATTAAAGAGCTTCATTTAGAGTTTGGACGGTGTTCTGTCACAATTATAGACGCGTTGCGCCTAAGAAAAACCGCTTCCCAAAGTTCGTTCATTCTCGCGTCTATCAGCCTCTTTTATCATTTCTTTTTCATGTTCTTTTCATTTCTTTGTTTGAATGTTTATGTCTATGACTGTGTTAATGCTGTGTGGCATCTGTGCAAACTTCATTTCCTAACAGATTAAACAAAGAGCCGCGTGTCATTTCTCTGAAAGTGAGTGATCACAAAATCATGAAAGCTCATGTTTGTAAACCATATTCATTAAAACAATAATTTTTACATTTACATTTTTCATCATTTAGCAGACTCTTTTATCCAAAGCATCTTACAAGGGGAGCAATGAGGGGTTAGGTGCCTTGCTCAAGGGCACTTTAGTGGAGAGAGTGCTGTTTATTCACAATCCCCACTTTCAATTCCTGCCAGTGTGGGAATCGAACCGGCAACCTTCGGATTACAAGCCTGACGCGCAGCGTCTCCTAATAATGATCGCGCCCAGTTATACAAATAACTACATCTTTACACATGCAGGGATTTTAAAAAATAAAACTAAAATATAACCTTCCGCAAACAAATCATATTTGGATCGTTATCATTTATATTACATTCATGCTCTCCTGATACATTGCACACACACACATTCAGACAGTTCACGAGGCCGAACATCTCTCTGTGTTTTAGTCTTGCAGGTTTAACCCTTTCATTGCTGTGTCCCTTTGTCTGCATTATAGGATAGGATATCTAAAAAAAATAAAGGCATAGAACCAGTTCAGTTCAGTGCACTGACTATAAGGTTCTATATAATTAGTTTAATAATATGGTTAAAAATAATGTAAAATACCTTAAGATAAATTCAATGGAACCTGGATGAATTTAAAATGAATGCACCATATTTCAGATCAATATGTTTTCTTTAAAATATTTCTTCTGAATATCTCTCTCTCTCTCTCTCTCTCTCTCTCAGCGTCTTGCAGGTTTAACCCTTTCATTGCTGTCCCCTTTTGTCTGCATTATAGGATAGGAAATCTCTTAGCCCTTCTCTTCTATAAATTTGTATAAAGAAATAAAGTAAAAGAACCAGTTCATTTGTATTTCACTGACTATTTAGTTTTATATAATTAGTTTAACACTATAAGAAGATAAATTCAGCTGAATATATAACACTTTGAACTGCTAATGATAACTTTGCAATGCACGCTTTTATTTAGTATTATGTTTGAATGTATATATTAAGAAAATGTCAAAGATTAATTTCTGTCACAGTATAGACTTTATTCTTATTGTTTAAAATGTTATTGAATAATCTGTCTCAACTAACTGGTCAATCTCCAACTGGAGACACAGCTTAAATATATATATATATTTTTTTTTTTTACAAGTAACACATTACAGAAATAACTTTACTTTTTGCAGTAATTAGTAGTGTAACTAATTACTAATGACATTTCAGTAATATTACAGTCACCGTCCACAAAATAGCTAATAATTTGAAATCCAACAATCCAATCATTCAAAGATTCTTTCTCATAATATTCACAACTCGTGCGCACATGTAACATCACCATTATTGTTTTTCTCGGACTGCATAAGCTTATGCACCCTCAAATAAAGCCAACTAAATATCTAAAGGTGCTTCTACAGTTTACAGGGGTACATGCAACCCAAGAATTTCACAAAAGATATTTTTTGCAACAACAGCACCATAACATTTAATTCTGCTTATTTTGAGAGAACTTATTTATTTAACAAACATTAAGTTTGTGCTGCAGATTATTTTATTTAAAAAAAATTCAAAGTTTTCAAAAACTAACTTGCCGACTACGTGAAGGTTTGACTAACAGCATTCTAAATCTAAACAGAACTTAACTAATTGATCAGAGACTTTTTTCACAAGCAGCAACTTAACAGTCACTACTAATCACAACGCAAATACTGGAACAGACCTGAGGAGCCAAAGGCACCAAGGGCAGAGCCAAGCCCAACACCCAGAGATCCCCCAGTGCTGCTGAAACCCAGAGATGTGCTTTGTGGAGGTGCCGCGTTGGTATGGGAGAATAGCGAGCTGCTCTGGGAGCTGGGCGCCACCGAGCCAGACCCATAGAAGGAGTTGGAGGGCAGTCCGCTAGAGGGTGGAGGCGGCTGCTGCTGAGGTTGAGGCTGCTGGGGCTGCTGGCAGCCCATGGACCGGTACAGACCGTTAGAAGGACCAGATATGCTGTTACCAGAGCCTGGTGCAGATGCAGCTAGACAAGAGAGGAAAAAAAGAAGAATAAGAAGATTAAAAGAAATAAAATTTAAAAAATTAAATTAGTTTGGTCAGTAGAATAAAAATAGACTATTTAATACAAAATCTGGAAAAGATTTTCAGTTTAAACGGTAGATCAAAACAGGCATACTCACCAGCTTGTGCGGCTGCTGGGTTGATAAGGAGAGGGGTTTGGACGAGTCGGACAGGTCCACCCAGGCCAGTGCGAGCTCCAGGACCCATTACCAGAGCTCCAGTCTGATCATAGTAAGCAGCTGGTGCTAGAACTTGGTAACCTGATTAAAACATAGCAGATTGAATCTGTGTCTGTATTAATGTTTTCATGATAAATAATGTAGAGGTTTTAGATTCAGGGTTCCCACTCCTTTTGACAGAATGAATTAATTAATTTTCCAGTTGTTGATTAATGAATAGGGATTTTAAAAATATTTTATAGAGATTAAATTCACTAAAGACATTTTGTTTCAAAACGACTACAAAATTATATTTATGTTATTTCAGTCAAACTATTGAAGAAGTTTCCAAAAAAATTTCTGTCACAGAGCGCCACTCACATAGTTCTTTAAATTACATTATGTACATTTTACAGAGGGGAGAACAAGTATTTAATACACTGCCGGTTTTTCAGATTTGCCAAAACTTACAAAGCATGTAGAAGTCTGTCATTTTTATCATAGGTACTCTTCAACTGTGATTTTCTGGATTTTTGTTTTAGATTCCATCATTGTATGATTTTTAAGTAATTAATTTGGATTTTATTGCATGACATAAGTATTTAATGCATCAGAAAAGCAGAACTTAATATTTGGTACAGAAACCTTTTTTGCAATTACAGAGATCATAGGTTTCCTGTAGCTCTTGACCAGTTTTGCACATACTGCAGCAGGAATTTTGACCCATCTTCAATGCTCTTTACTGAGGGAAGGAGGTTGTTGGCCAAGATCTCGCGATATATGGCTTCATCCATCCTCCCCTCAATACGGTGCAGTCATCCTGTCCCCTTTGCAGAAAAGCATTCCCAAAGAATGATGTTTCCACCTCCATGCTTCACGACTGGGATGATGTTTTTGGGGTTGTACTCATCCGTCTTCCTCCAAACACGGCGAGTGGAGTTTAGACCAAAAAGCACTATTTTTGTCTCATCAGACCACATGACCTTCTTCCATTCCTCCTCTGGATCATCCAGATGGTCATTGGCAAACTTTAGATGGACCTGGACTTGCGCTGGCTTGAGCAGGGGGACCTTGCGTGCACTGCAGGATTTTAATCCATGACGGCATAGTGTATTACTAATGGTTTTCTTTGAGACTGTGGTCTCGGCTCTCTTCAGGTCATTGACCAGGTCCTGCCGTGTAGTTCTGGGCTGATCCCTCACCTACCTCATGATCATTGATGCCCCACGAGGTGAGATCTTGCATGGTGCCCCAGACCGAGGGAGATTTGCCGTCATTTTGAACTTCTTCCATTTTCTAATAATTGCGCCAACATTTGTTGCCTTCTCACCAAGCCCATCCCAGCCTTGTGCAGGTCAACAATTTTATCCCTGATGTGCTTATACAGCTCTCTGGTCTTGGCCATTGTGGAGAGGTTGGAGTATGTTTGATTGAGTGTGTGGACAGGTGTCTTTTATACAGGTAACGAGTGGAGAACAGGAGGGCTTCTTAAAGAAATCTAACAGGTCTGTGAGAGACAGAATTTTTACTGGTTGGTAGGTGATCAAATACTTATGTCACGCAATAAATGCAAATTAATTATTTAAAAATCATCCAATGTGATTTTCTGGATTTTTGTTTTAGATCCCGTCATTCACAGATGAAGTGTACCAATGACACAAATTACAGACTTATACATGCTTTGTAAGAGGGCAAACCTGCAAAATCGGCAGTGTATCAAATACTTGTTCTCCCCACTGTATTTCTCACAAATCATTGTAATGGACTTTAACCCTAGGCTGGAAGATAGTGTATTATGCATTATCTTCATGAAATAAGCTGGAATTTAATTTTGTCATGGTGACATGATAATTTAGGGAATGATTTTTATTATTATCAATCACCTTGGAGAAAGAATGAGTTTGCTTTTTTGAATGGATGTCAATGAAGGTGAGGCTTCAATACACTGAGTTCAGTATGCAAGCTTGATCCCTTTAGGGAAACAGTTGATCCCTTTATGGACTGTATTTAATATTAAACAATTTTAGAGTGAGCTATATTTGGAAATAAATGCCGTGTTGTCAGAGAATTCATGGAGAATTGCTTTTTTTTCCATTTTATTTTACAACCTACCATAATCAGAGAAAGACAATGGTGTATCAGGCTTTGACCAGCAAGCATTAAAATATTCTTTATAATTAGTTCAGATTTGCAGTTGTATGCATAGTAAAAGTGATTTAGTGATTTTCAAAGTCGTCTTATTTGAGGCTGTGGATGATTGTCCTCTACACAAGTTCCTCTAGTAATTAAAAATAAAAATAAAAAAGTTTTTTGTACTTTTAAATGATTAAATTTTAACAATGTTATTTAACAATTAATATTATTTTAAATGATATTTGAATAAATTTTGTAATAAAATATTTTATGAGTTATACAAAGAACTTTTGTTAAATAAACTATGAAGTGAATAAGGTACACCTTGTGAGCATTTCTCATGTAAACATCCTTGATTTTTAAAAATAGCCCAAATCACATAAAATCATGTCCAGTTATAATTGTATGTTTATTAGCTACATGTGTAGAAAGATTTCTCTAGGTAAGTATGTGTGGAACAGAACACAGAACTGTAGTGGAACTTCGTCAATGGAAGAGACACTCATATTATGCAGTTTTTATTAAACATAATGAGTGACATGCAGCGAATGAAAACAGTGATAAAGGAAAACAAAGGGAGACAGCCGTAGAAGCTAATATGCTAACCAGTTCACATAATTCAGTGGAAAATGAATGGTAATTATGATTCTTTCTAAAGAAATACAAGCTAAACAATTGAAATACACTAATATACGGGTCGGACAGGGAACCTGTGCCTGTGTGCGGCAGCAATGTGGCCCTGGGGTGTTGGCGGAGACTGTGTGAACTAGCTCATCCTTTGTGAAGACCTTACCGACTCATCAGCCAGTGGCACATATCCCCAACAAACCGTCCCATACTGGCGTAATCAAAAAGATCTTAAAGTAGATGGATCTGGATAAAATATTTTGACTGTTGTGATTCCAAATCGGTTTAAAGACCTGTAACTCTGTCTAAGTATCGGACAAGTGTTCACTGTTGGCCAGAGGAGAACTGGCCCCCCGACTAAGCCTGGTTTCTCCCAAGGTTTTTTTCTCCATTTGTTGGAGTTTTGGTTCCTTGCTGCTGTTGCCTTTGGCTTGCTTAAGTTAGGGACACTTGCTTGATATTCAGCAGTGTTTTTGGTATGCCTACATTGGCGCAGTTGTATGCGAACTGAGCCGGACGATTATGTCACTGTTTTCTCCAGTGCTGATATACATAAATTAACTAGATTAATAACTATTGATCTTTGCAACAGAAAGAATCAATAATATATAGAATAAGCTGGACAATGACACCATTTTCTTTGGGACCTGCTGTGCAGCCAAAATTATTTGCAAATTATTAATGTAAAGCTGCTTTGCCACAATTTGCATTGTAAAAAGCGCTATATAAATAAAGGTGACTTGACTAACATTTACAAAGAGGCGCACAAGTGAAGTCAGAATTTTGAAGAGAAAATTACCATTTTTGTGGGGTGTAACAGAAAAGTAAAATTGCTTCATGGCAACAGTAATTTGTTACACTACTAGTTGTGTTATTAGCGCCTAAGCCCAGAAAGGGCGAAGGCCCTATTGTTTTCCTTAGGATTTTTTTTTTTTCAAGGTTTTTGGCACTTTTGGGGCCCTTAACATGCACGAAAACTCTTGAAACTTTGCACACGCATTGGAAGCCACGGCCGGGCGTGGCAGGGGGGCTCGACAGCGCCCCCTTGAATGGGGTCCAAAAACTTGGTCCATATATCAAACACGCTTGCACATGTTAGTATGAAACTCGGTAGACATGAAGACCTCATCAGGCCTGAAAACTTTCATGCTCTAAGTTGTACGCCGCCTCAACAGGAAGTGAGCTATTATGGGTTGTTTAAAAAAATGCATGCTCTGGAATTTGATATACTCCTCCTAGGCGCTTAATCCGATCACCACCAAACTCGGTCAGCATGAAGTCAAGACATTGATGACGCAAAATTGGCAGGGTATTATTTGCATTGTAAAAAGTGCTATATAAATAAAGAAAAAGGTATTTTTGATATCTCAAACGGTTTGCCTGTGGCGAGGCAACGAATTTATGGCGAGAAAACAGAAACAGGAAGTGTTTTATAACGTCTGCATATTCATGGATTTTTTTTTTAAACTTCAGCTGTGTGTTTGTTGTAGGAGGTCGAGCACATGGATGTGACTATTGTGAGTCAAAGATATAGTGCCACCAACTGGCAGCAGGAAATGTGTCACTTTCAAAATGGTTTTAGATCGCCCTCTTATTTTTACCCGATTTGCTTCAAACTTCAGTATAATGTCAAAACATTTCAGATGTAGACAGGTGAATGTCTTTGTGATATCTTAAATATTCTTGCCATGGCAAGACGTCAAACTTTAATAATATTCTTGGGTGTTTTTGAGGCTCTTAACATGCTTCAAATTGCATGAAATTCGATCCACACATCAATACTGTCGACCAGTAGACATGGGCAAAACCTTAAAAACGGGCGTGGTGGAGGGGCTCTGTAGCGCCATCTTTTGACAAAAGTTGGGGGGTTAGTTGAACCTACAGTCACCAAACTCCTTGTCCTCATTTAGCGGACAGAGAACTTTCTAATTTACAGTCATTAGCTCTAACCAACAGGAAGTCAGATATTTTGGTTTGAATATGGATATTTTGAATAATCAAGCTCTGAATTTTTGTGGCTCCCTCTAGTGGACAGTACTGCACGTGTATCACATTATTTCTGTTCACTAATTGAAGCGCACGAGCTCCGTGTTTAGAAAAAAATCCTTTCATTTTACAACTCAGGACAGTCATGTGTTTTTTTAATTTCATTAATTAAAACATTCCAGTGATTCTACAATATACAACCAAATAAACACATGAAAGACATTCATGTAGAGATCGCGAGCCATGTTGTTTGACAGTTTGATGATGTCTGTGAATGATCACGAATTCATTTAGATGTGATTTTGTCATGTTCTTCTCATTTCTTTTTTTGAATGTTTATGTGTATGACTGTGTTAATGTGTTGACGCTGTGTGGCATCTGTGCAAACTTCATTTCCTAACGGATTAAACAAAGAGCCGCGTGTCATTTCTCTGAAAGCGAGTGATCATGACCGCATGAAAGCCCCTTGATTTTAAGTGTTTTTAAACTTTATTCATTAAAACATTAAAGAGATTAGACAAGATTCGATCACAAGAACATATTAAAAAGCATTAACAGTTTGGAAGATTTTCTGTCACACAAAGAGACGTGTAGCGTCTCCTAATAATGATCGCGCCTATGTACGAATAACTACAACTTTACACATGCAGGGATTTTAAAAATAAAATTAAAATATAAACTTCTGCAAATAACTAATAATAAACTTCTGCACATGATGACAACATAGTGAAGATGCTAAATTGCGAACGATTATAGTACATCTCAAATGGTGTTGCCATGACAAAGGTTTGAATTAGGAACAAAAAGGGAATTTGGAAGTTGTCAATTATTCGTGAATAATTGAAATATACACACCTAATTTCTATATTTATTAGTACAAATATCATAAATAAACACATTATAATTTATTTTTTAATTTCAAGATGTTTGTGTGTATTTAAATGAGGGGAAACAGTCCTCTTAAAATAATTGAAATGAAAATCAAATTTCATATATTTATAATGAGCACTAGAGGGCAGCATATACCTATTTTTGAGATGACACTCAATGATAATTCATGACACTAAACAATATTCTCCTCTGAATTGTGCACTGTTTATTTCTATATACAATAAGACTAACATTAAATAAGAAATTCAAACATTTTTTTTTTAATCAATGTAGTATGTTTAACTTAAAAATAAGCACAATAACGATCTGTTTAAGCACAAGAAATAAAAAAGAAATCTAATAATAACCAAAAGATGGCACTATGGTTATTTTTAAACCAAGGCCAACAAAGGTTAGATAAAATTCAGGTTTTTTTTGTTTTTTTTTACAAATTTACAAAAAGTCAGTAGAACACAGAGCAAACATGTACAAACAAGTGCTGCACAACCGCGCTTGATTTCATTTTCTGGGTCGCGTCCGTTGCTGGAACGGCTGAGGAGAGCGCAGCACGAGAGCGACCTCTAGAGACGCTCTCTGACTAAACGATCATTGAATCCTCATACAGTTTGTTTTGGCACGTGATGTCAGGCTGCGCGCTGCACAGAGCTGGACACTTCAAAAACGGATTTAAAACAGACAGCAAAGCGGTATGTTATTCAGTACACTACAGTATATGTTTTCATGTCACTAAAGTAAGTAGTTTGTTGACTAAATGCTGTATTAGTGGGTGTCTGCATGTCCGTGTTGAACGTGCTTTTTTTAGAAAATGCAGGGACATTTGATTTCCACGATGCAGAAAACGCGGATAGAATCCATTCATAAAAAGGGAATTTACTGTGTAACGCGAATTGTCAGGATGAATGGCGAAGGCACACGGATTACTGCTGAACAATTCATTCAGACAAAAACATGCAGGATTCATATTTTAATAGTATTTTTACCGTTTAATGTTAACATTATTTAATTGAAGTGTACCAACTTGCTTTTGATGTATTCATCCCCTTAAACAATAAATTCCTTTTATTGTGAATGAATTCCACGATTCCGTCCGCGTTTTCTGTATCGCGGAAATCATAGGGCCCTTAGTGAACATTTTACGGTTTCATTTGAGAGAAACTATCATCATACCATACACACACAGAAAAAAGGCCCGTAAAATTAAATGTTTGGTTATACTCATTAACAGTATGTATGTTAACAGTAACAGTTAACAGTATTTATGTATGTCTAATTTCAACAGTAAACCTCTGCTGTGTAGCACTTTGAATGTACAAATATGTATTTTTTTCATTTATCTTGGAATAAAAGATAAATGTTTTATTCCTTCATTTAAAACAAATAATATACATTTTACACACAGGCACACATAATTTTTAGTTGGAATAATTCTTTAGCATGTAAATGTAAAATTTGTAGTTAAAATTTGTAGTTAAAAGTGTATATATATATATATATATATATATATATACACACACATATACTTTAAAGTTTAGAATTAGACAGCCCTTCGCTACTCTAATACTGTTGTAGCCCATTTACATGTGAACAAGTGATCTACAATATGAAGAAAGACAATATAACATGAACATGAAAAATCTATGTGACGAGCAGGGCGGGCGAGAGCCATGAGGGAACGGCGTGAGGCTGGTGACGCGAGAGATAACGAGCTTCAGCTGCTCGGCACACCGGAGCCTGCTGCCATGATGGGGAGGAGCAGGGGATGGCGGGCTCACTGCCGGCTGCCCTCAACAGGAGGAGCCATCGCCGGCCGCCAGGGGGCGGAGGAGGATCGGACCGTCCACCGAGCGCCCAGTACCATCGCATGGCACCGCGAGGAAGAGCCTCTTGCCTGGCTGAGGACCGAGCGGCAGTGTGTCGGGGAACCGGACCACAAATATTTTTTTTTTCTTCTCCTCTCTCCACTCTCTCGTCTTGGTCGCTCCTTGTGCTTCCATCTCCTTTTCTCTTGTCTCGTCTGTCCGTACCCCCAGGCGCTGCGGCCGCTGAGACTGGCCCCGGGGGAGTAGGCGCAACCTCGTGGGTACCCACCGGCCTGCGAGGGGCGATGGGAGTATGTGACGAGCAGGGGGGGCGAGAGCCGTGAGGGAACGGCGCGAGGCCGGTGACGCGAGAGATAACGAGCTTCAGCTGCTCGGCGCACCGGTCGCGTATCTCTCACGGAGGAGCTCCGGAAGCATAAAAGAGGAGCGACGACAGTGAAGGACGAGAGAGGACCAGGCCTGGACTTTATGTTGCGTTTTATTTTGTTTCTGTGGGCGGCAGTCGCCGTGAGGAACTGCCGCCCTTTTACTTTTGTTTTATTGTTTGTTTATTTGGAAATTAAATTATCTTGAATGTTCGCCGGTTCCCGCCTCCTTCTTCCCGTTCTTACAAACTGTGTTACACTATAAAAAAAACTAAATAGACAACTATGGGACACAGCCGTGCAGCAGTAAGCATCACAAAACCCGCCCCGTTTCTATGCCCAACAACCCATGCGCTCTTACATTTTACGTTAACATTTTAAAGTTGCCTCTTACGTTAATAATAATGCACTATGAATTAACATGAATGATCAAGGCATCATTTTTTGCCATTTTTTTAAAAATTCAAAGCAAACAAAATTTAAGAAATATAGTTAAAACAATCGTGCTGCTAAAACTGTGTATAGAACAATTATTGATACTATTTTCTACTCCTTTTGTATTTTGCATTTACTTGTACTTTTACTTTCAATACTTAAGTGTGTTTAATATAAAAAAAATACTTTTTGTACTTAAGTACAAAAAATATCACATACTTTAAAACTTTTGCTCAAGTAATATTCTAAACAGTGACTAACTTATACCAAAGTCATTTTCTGGTAAGATACTCAAGTATTGCTTACAAGTACTTTATACACCACTGCTCTTTCTTACTCAATGTGTATGTGTGTGTGTGTGTGTGTGTGTGTGTGTGTGCGCGTCTTCTCTCTTTCTGTGTTTTAGTCTTGCAGGTTTAACCCTTTCATTGCTGTGTCCTATCCTTGTCTCATTATTGGATAGGAAATCTCATAAAAATAAATGCATTGAACCAGTTCAGTTGTAGTGCACTGACTATATGGTTTTATATAATTAGTTTAATAATATGGTTAAAAATAACGTAAAATACCTTAAGATAAATTCAATGGAACCTGGATGAATTTAAAATGAATGTACTATATTTCAGATCAATATATTTGTTTTCTTTAAAATATTTCTTCTGAATACCCCCCCCCCTCTCTCTCTCTCTCTCTCTCTCTCCTCTCAGGGTCTTGCAGGTTTAACCATTTCATTGTTGTCTCCTTTTGTCTGCATTATAGTATAGGAAGTCTCTTAGTACTTCTCTTCTTTAAATTTGTATAAAGAAATAAAGGCAAAGAACCAGTTCATTTGTATTTCACTGACTATTTAGTTTTATATTTGAATGTATATATTAAGACAACATCAAAGATTAATTTGTGTCACAGTATAGACTTCATTCTTATTGTTTAGAATGTTATTGAATAGTCTTACTCAACTAACTGGTCAGTCAATTTCATTTTGCCCGCCGTGCACAGTTGCCTTGAAGCCACCGGGTAGGCGGTGCCACTGGGCTTGGGCCCGTCATCGCTGCTTGCAGCTATATTAATATTATTAGTTTTGAAAGGAGTAACAAGTAATGAGTAATAAATTACATTTTTAACAATGCGGACAGCCCAAGCACAACTTATTTGCTGTGGCTAATTGCTCTTTTTAACATCCTGTCTGCGCATTCATGCACAGTTCTCTAAAGTGTCAATAACAACAAAGAAGTGATACATCTATATATTTACCAGCTCATATGAGAACACAAAAATTTTGACAAGCCCAATGTGGCACGCCTCTTTACACTGCGGAAGTGCCACCGATGATCTGAAAACGACAAAAACGCTAGAGTTCAGCGATATCCACCACGGTATTCTGATTCTGATAAATGAAAGTGTCCTTCAGCCAGCCTGTTTTCTTTCCCGAGTTGCTTGTGCTGTTTGCTGTGACTAAATCTGATCAAACCATCTCATCGATGAACTACAGTGCATCTGGAAAGTATTCACAGTGCTTCACTTTTTCCACATTTATGTTACAGCCCTCAAAATGGATTAAATTAATTATTTTCCTTAAAATTCTACAAACAATACCACACAATGACAATGTGAAAGTTTGTTTGAAATGTTTGCAAATTTATTAAAAATAAATTGAAAAAAAGAAATCCACATGTACGTGAGTATTTACAGCCTTTGCTCAATACTTTGTTTAAGCAACTTTGGCACAAATTACAGCCTCAAGTCTTGACACACTTTATTTTTGGTCAGTTTCTCCCATTCTTCTTTGTAGAACCTCTCATGTCTGGGCTCTGGCTAGGCCATTCAAGGGGATTCACAGAGTTGTCCTGTAGCCAACTCCCTTGTTATCTTGGCTCCGTGCTTAGGATCGTTGCCCTGTTGGAAGATGAACCTGCACCCCAGTTTGAGGTCCAGAGTGCTCTGGAGCAGGTTTTCATCAAAGATGTCTCTGTACATTGGTGAAAAACATCCCCAGAGCATGATGCTGCTACCACCATGCTTCACTGTAGGGATGGTACTGGCCAGGTAATGAGCGGTGCCTGATTTCCTCCAGAGATGGCGCTTGATTTTCAGGCCAAAGAGTTCAATCTTTGTTTCATCATAATACAGAATTTCTTTCTGCATGGTAATACAGGCCTGATTGGTGGAGTGATACATAGATGGTTGTTCTTCTGGAAGGTTCTCCTCTCGCCAGAGAGAAATGCTGGGTGTCGGTCAGAGTGACCATTTCCATTTACTAATGTCTAATGGATCTAATGTCTAATAGGTCTAATGGACCATTTCCATTAGAGGGACCATCTTCCATTTACGAATGATGGAGGTCACTGTACTCATTGGGACCTTCAATGCTGCAGAAATTTTTCTGTACCCTTCCCCAGATCTATACCTTAATGCAATCCTGTCTAGGAGGTCTACAGACAAATCTTTGGACTTCATGGCTTGGTTTGTGCACTGACATGCACTGTTAACTGTGGGACCTTGTATAGACATTTCCAAATCATGTCCAATCATTTGAATTTACCACAGGTGGACTCCAACTGGTTGTAGAAAAATCTCAAGGATGAACAGTGGAAACAGGATGCACCCAAGCTCAATTTTGAGTGTCGTGGCAAAGGCTTTGAATACTTTTGTACATGTGATTTATTCATTTTTAATAAATCTGCAAAAATTTCAAACAAACTTCTTTCATGCTGTCATTATGTCATTGTAGAATTTTGAGGAAAACAATGAATTTAATCCCTTTTGGAATTAGGTTATCACACAACAAAATGTGGAAAAAGTTAAGTGCTTTGAATACTTTCTGGATGCACTGTATAAGAAATCCAAACATGGATCTTGACTATATTTGCGATTATGGTTGCTAAATAAATGCTCTTACCCAACCTCTGTGTGGTGTTTTTTTGCTGTTGTTTAAAACATTAATGTCATTTGGAATCAGTATGGGAATTTCACCATTTTATTTTTTGAGAGAAGTTTCTTGTTTTACTAGTTTTCGTTATGTAGAGTGTTAATTTATATGATAAATAGTCTACAATAAACCAGGAAACTAAATGAGTAAAATAAACCACGTATATGAGTTGACATTCTTTTGATATGTGCTTAGGTAAAAGCGCAATAATTCTAAGGAAAATGTAAAAATCAATTTAAAATAAAAAATAAAATAAAAATGACAATCATTATGATAATTTTGAGCAAAATAATAGTGATTATCAATTTAACCACTATGCAGCAAGACACATGTGTGACTAAGGTTTTATTGACTAAAATTAGACAAATCCACAAACATTTAGGCCTAGTTAGATTAGATTAAACCAGGATTATACCTTAGTTCAATTAGAACATTTAAGTACGAAAAGTACTTAAGTAAGAAAAAAACATTACTGGTGTGCATTCTGAGACAAAACATTGGCACTGACATATCTTAAAATATCAGTGTAAGTTGCCTTCAGTTAAAACAGCTGAAACATGCATTTTAGTCTGGCTTAACTAGGCTTAAGCCTCATATGTGAAACCGATGGTAAGTCGACTAAAACTTGACCAAAACAAGGTTGAATAGAGTTGCTGGGGCTGTTAACCACAGTATAGACTACCTTGGATTACTAAACTACGTAAACAAATCACACAAATGAACAAATGAAGAATAACTCATGACATAAGGATTACCCAAACCAAGATACCTGCCAGACACCAGAGTTAAAACAGGCAGAGGCGGTCAGAGCATGACTAACCTGGCATACCTGTAAAGGCCAGGGCTGGATTTGCCGCAGCTGCAGCAAGGGACTCCTGCTGACTCTGTTGGCTCTGGCCAGGGGTCAAAGGACGCTGATTATTCCCCGCACGCATCACCTGGATAGGCAAAACAGCTTGAAGTAAATCACTAGCCTCTAAAGAAACTTGTTTCTTTAATCATTGACTTTTCACGGTCAATAAACATCAGTCTTAATTGAAATCAATTTTTCTGTGCAGGGAAAGAAAAATCAGCAAAAATTCTTTAAACTATTCATTGAGTGATGAGTTGGGCATTCATTGAGCAAAGATTCCCTTTAGCAATAAACCATAAAATGTAAACAATGCAAGCATTCAATATTTGAGGAGCTCTTTGGTGTATGCTGTGACTGAACTTTGAAAGCTTCTTAAATGTTGCTGGTTCAATACTAGTTCAGCTTCTTTATAGTGGCATAATGCTGATTACCAAAGAAAATAACTGACTTATCCTTCAGTTTTTTAAAGAAACAATCATGGTTATAGTAACACAATGGAATCAGGATTACACTTTGGGAGATTAAAGGGTTAGTTCACCTGAAAATGAAATTTCTGTCATTAATTACTCACCATCATGTCGTTCCACACCCGTAAGACCTTCATTCATCTACAGAACACAAATTAAGATATTTTGGACGAAAACCAAAAGCTCTTCCACCCCTCCATAGATAGCAATTTAACCACCACTTTCAAGGTCCAGAAAGGTTACAAAAGACATTGTTAAAATAGTCCACGTGACTGCAGAGGTTTAACTAGTTTTATTAATGACAAGTGTACTTTTTGTGCGCACTTTTTGGGGCCCTTAACATGCTCAAAAACTCTTGAAACTTTGCGCATTGGAACCATTTTACAATTCATGCAACTTCATCATATATATATATATATATATATATAAACCAAATAAAATATTCCAGCGATTCTATAATATAAAAGCAATGAAAGATATTCATGTAGAGATCGCGAGCCGTGTTGTTTGACAGTTTGATGATGTCTGTGAACAGTGGCGGTTCTACACGGAGGCCTAGAGAGGCCCGTGCCTCTGTAGACATGTCCCTGGCCACCCCTGTGGCTCCCCTGTGCTGACCAAAAAAATAAATAAATAATTATGAATGTATTATGATTTTACACACGAGTGCCAAAAGCGGAACTAATGCAACGGAACGTTCTACACGGGTAAATTATAGCGGCGCCGGCCGCTTAAGTGACTTGTATCTCGTAAGTGACTTGTTGCTCTTGCACAAAGTTGTGATGTTAACCACGTAACTTCATCTGTCTTGGCTGTTGCATTGCGATAACATACATTTGAGTAAAGTAATCAACAGGCTATCTGCCTGTGTTAAGTGGGATGGTTTGGCAACGAAATGTAATGCACGTTTTTTTTCTTCCGATAGTTATCATGGAACGAGGAAAGGACATAGCGTCCTTTTTTGCCCCAGTAAACAAAAAAGTGAGAGAAACAAATCAAGGTATTGAGAGAGTTGAGGAGCAGAAGGAGAGAGAGCCAGAGGAGTCAGTGGAGGCTGGAGAGAGGGCAGGTGATGAAAGTGAGGACTCTGACGCAGAGAGGGAAATTCCAGAGGGTGAGGAGCATGAAGAAGAGGGTGAGGAGGAACAAAACATACAGGGACAGAGAGAGGAACAGCCAGAGGGACCAAAAGGGGATCCATGTGAATCAAGTACTGCACCATTAGGTTTGTGATGAAGAAGGTTATTACTATTTGCAAAGCAGTTCAATTATAATTTCATTGTAGGGCTACAGTATGTCCTTAAAATGGTGCTTTCTCCTGTAAAAAAATTTTTGTGTCAATATGGCTCTAATGTTTCTTTTTTTTTTTTTTTTTTTTAAGTAAATACTTGGCCTACATTTTGAAATACATGCATATATGCACTACCAGTCAAAAGTTTGGAAACTGTACTGTTTTGGTTGTTTTTGAAAGTCTCTTCTGCTCACCAAGGCTGCATTTATGTTATTAAAATACAAGAAAAGCTGTAATATTGCGAAATATTATTAAAATGTAAAATGACTTTTCTATTTGAATATATAGTAAAGTGTAATTTATATCCTATGATCAAAGCTGAACTTATCATCATTACTCCAGTCACCAGCGTCACATGATCCTTCACATATCCTTCACAAATCATTGATAATAATCATGAACATTAGTAATAATTATAAATGTTTCTTGAGCAGCAAATCAGCATATTAGAATGATTTGTGAAGGATCATGTGACACTGAAGAGTGGAGTAATGATGCTGAAAATTCAGCTTTGATCACCACCAAACTCGGTCAGCATGAAGTCAAGACATTGATGATGAAAAATTGCCAGGGGATTTTTGATATCTCAAACGGTTTGCCCGTGGCGAGGTAACGAATTTATGGCGAGAAAACAGAAACAGGAAGTGTGTTAATACGTCTGCATACATTCATTGATTTTTATGAAACTTCACCTGTGTGTTCGTTGTAGGAGGCCGAGCACATGGATGTGACGATTGTGAGTCAAAGATATAGCACCACCAATTGGCAGCAGGAAATGTGTCACTTTCAAAATGCTTTGAGATCACCCTCTTATTTTTATCCGATTTGCTTCAAACTTCTTCATTATAATGTCAAAACATTTCAGATGTAGACATGTGAATGTCTTTGTGATATCTTAAATATTGCTGCCATGGCAAGACGTCAAACTTTAATAATATTTTTGGATGTTTTTTAGGCTCTTAACATGCTTCAAATTGCATGAAACACGACACACACATCAATATTGTCGACCAGTAGACATGGGCAAAGCCTTAAAAATGGGCGTGGTGGAGGAGCTCTATAGCGCAATCTTTTGACAAAAGTTGGAGGGTTAGTTTAACCTACAGTCACCAAAATCGGTACACATATTGTGCTCATTTAGCCAGACACCTTTCTAATTTACAGTCATTAGCTCTGACCAACAGGAAGTCATATATTTTGGTTTGAATATGGATATTTTGAATAATCAAGCTCTGAATTTTTAGAAAAACGGTCTTGTGGCTCCCTCTAGTGGACAGTACTTTTTTTTCATGTTCTTTTCATTTCTTTGTTTGAATGTTTATGTGTATGACTGTGTTAATGTGTTGACGCTGTGTGGCATCTGTGCAAAGTTCATTTCCTAACGGATTAAACAAAGAGCCGCGCGTCATTTCTCTGAAAGCGAGTGATCATGACCGCGTGAAAGCCCCTCGATTTGAAGTGTTTTTAAACTTTATTCATTAAAACATTCAAGCGATTAGACAAGATTCGATCACAAGAGCATATTGAAAAGCTTCATTACAGTTTGGAAGATTTTCTGTCACACAAAGAGATGCGCAGCGTCTCCAAATAATGATCCAGCCCATTTATACAAATAACTACATCTTTACACATGCAGGGATTTAAAAAATAAAACTAAAATATAAACTTCTGCAAATAAATCGTATTGGGATCATTATTTATATTACATTCGTGCTCTCCTCATACATTGCACGCACATTCAGGCAGTTCACGAGCCCGAACAGCTGTCTGTGTTTTAGTCTTGCAGGTTTAATCCTTTCATTGCTGTGTCCCCTTGTCTGCATTATAGGATAGGAAATCTCATAAAAATAAAGGCATAGAACCGGTTCAGTTGTCGTGCACTGACTATATGGTTCTATATAATTAGTTTAATAATATGGTTAAAAATAACGTAAAATACCTTAAGATAAATTCAATGGAACCTGGATGAATTTAAAATGAATGTACTATTTTTCAGATCAATATATTTGTTTTCTTTAAAATATTTCTTCTGAATATCTCCCCCTCTCACTCTCTCACTCTCTCTCAGGTTTAACCCTTTCATTGCTGTCTCCTTTTGTCGCATTATAGGATAGGAAATCTCATAAAAATAAAGGCATAGAACTAGTTCAGTTGTATTTCACTGACTATTTAGTTTTATATAATTAGTTTAACAATAAGATGAATTCAGCTGAATATATAACACTTTGAAATGCTAATGATAACTTTGCTATGATATGATCGCTTTTAGTTAGTATTATATTTGAATGTAAATATTAAGACAATGTCAAAGATTAATTTCTGTCTCACTATAGACTTTATTCTTATTGTTTAAAACGTTATTGAATAATCTGACTCAACTAACTGTTCATTCTCCAACTGGAGACACCATTTAAATTCATTTTGCCCGCCATGCCCAGTTGTCCTTAAACCACCGAGGTGGCCATCGCTGCTTGCAGCTATATTTTTTGTTTTGTTTTTGCACACAAAAAGTATACTTGTCATTAATAACATTAAAGTTGAACCTCTGCAGTCACACTAACTATTTTAACAATGTCTTTAGTAACCTTTCTGGACCTTGAAAGTGTTGGTTATATTCCTGTCTATGGAGGGGTCAGGGAGCTCTCGGATTTCATCAAAAATGTCTTCAATTGTGTTCCGAAAATGAATGACATGAGAGTGAGTAATTAATAACAATTTTAATTTTTTGGTGAACTAACCCTTTGAAAAAAAGAAAAATGAAAGAACATTTATTTTTCATTTTTCAGTGTAAACCCCTGTATTATTTGAACTGTAGCAGTTGATTTGAGTTATTTGAGCAGTCTAAGGGAATTGTTAGACCTGTATATATCTGTATATCGTTTGCTTCATTTTCTGGTTGAGTGACAATGTAATTGATGCAAATACACATCAGTAATTGCTTTTAATGTTGAAGACATGTGAAATATTTTACAAGAGTGTACATAAAGACAGTGTGCATTTTAAAGTTTAAAATAATCCTGTGTGCTCTCTCTGCCGGTGACTTACTGTATACATGAGTTTATATAGTAAAAATTAAATTCCACCAGACCCCCAATTTTTAATGCTAATCAACATTATGCCACAAGTGTTGTCACCTTGGTTCAATACAAGTTAGCTCATGTCACATGATCTACAAATGTTGATATGACATTAACCTGTTGTCCAGGGCCTGGACCCTGATTGGACGCCTGCTGGTTGGCAGAATGACTGGCAGCAGCTGCAGTTGGTTGTTGGAAGATGTTGGCTGGATATACGCCCCACGGGACTCCATAGTACTGAGGAGGGACTACAGCGGGACCTGTAAGAATAAATAATTAGCTACAGACATGAGTTATATCTATACTATGGGTGATTTTACATCATACATGCGTATACCTGCAAGTGTTGCGGCTGCTGCCAATCCTGCAGCGGTGTAAGGGTCTGTTCCAGGAGGGGCAGCATTGATGATGTAAGGGTTTGGCACAAATGCAGGTGCAAGACCTACGGGGTACAAAACAAAACAGGACAGATTAATTCAGACTGCCCGTTTTACCACTAAATATCCAAATGCGCAAAAAAAAAAAATTAAACCACTAAAATGTACTCATTCTGTATGTAAAAAGGAAATTCAACTGGATATTACAGGTCTAAAGTACTATGGTCAAGTATTTGGCTGCTAAAGACTGGCCGAGATGAGTTTTAGCAAGTTCACAAGCTTTGTGAACTTGTGTTAAATCAATTTAAAATGGAGATAAATTGAGACCTAGCCCAGGGCATAGCTACTCTTGCCCCTTCATCTTCCCCAACCATTTGAAATAAAATTATTTAGCTACAGATACTATGCTTACGAATTCAATGATCCGAAACATGTATGACCATTGTGGTGGAAAAAGGATAAGGGAGACTGATAAGGAAGTCTCTGTATGAAAGTACATGTCTGTAAGAGGTTATGTTACCAAGGTGTTGCTGTTGGGCTGCAGCAAGGGCGTACTGCTGCTGCTGTGCTGCAGTCAGCTGCTGAACTGTGAGATGACTAGATCTCTGGAACAACTAAAGAAAAACACACACACACAAAAAAAAAACCCAAAAGTGATTACATCTTTTTATTAAATTCTTTCCTCTGCATATGCAGCAACCTGAGATACTCCAATTGCTCAATACCTTTCATTTGGTTTGGGATCAGTGATTAATACTTTTACTCAGCAAGGATGCATGAAATTTATCAAGGACAGTAAATAAATCCATAATGCTACAAAAAATCCATTTCAATAGAATTCTGTTCTCTTAATCTTTCTATTCATCAAAATCCTAAAAAAAAACTGAAAATATATATTGTTTTCATAAAAACATTAAATGCAAATTTACAATTTTTAACTTTTCTAAATATTTTTTTGACCACCATATCAACATGTTAGATTTATTTCTGAAGGATTATGTTACACAAAAAGACTAGATAGAATGGCTGCTGAAAGTTCCCCTTTGCCATCACAAGAATAAATTACATTTTAAAATATATTAAAATAGAAAACCGTTATCTTAAAGGTGTATTATGTAGGGGTTTTTCAGTCCACTAGGGGTCGCTAAACTCTTCAAAACAATAACAAAAGGCGTAGATCGATGACACAGTGAAATAGAATCATGAAACTTGTAATCATGCCGATGGATCTAATATTTATGGGGAAATAATGTTTATGGATGAGTGAATGCATGTTTTTTAATATGACTGTGGTATGAAGCAGGGTGTGGCCGAGATTGCTAATGAGAGACAGATATCAGTGGCACACACAAGTCCTAGGGGATAAAAAGAAACGAGGACATTTCATTCTACCAAACCCCCATAAGTGCTGAAATTCTACTCATACAGATCAGTTTATTTAACTAATTAACCCTTTACACCAATACAAGGGTATATTCAGAGTTCTTTTTCTGAATGACACACAAAAAAGTTAAGACTCGTAACTACAAAACTATAGCAAGGAGAGTCAAAAGGTGGGTATCGTTTGAAAGGAAACTTTTTAAATTTTCAAATATATATATATATATATTTTTTTAATTTGGACATTCGTATGCTGAGAAACAGCAAATAAACAGCCAAAAAAAATAGGAAAAAATGAAAAAAAATTATATATTTATATTTAAAAAGGAATTAAAAATGAAGAAAATATGGTTGGGAGGTATTTCTTTTTTGTTATGTTCCTCTATATGTGAGCTGTATCTGGCTCAAATTTTGAGGTGATCGGATAAAGTTTTCAAAAGTTACAGCATTTGGAACAAATTAAAAAATCTTATTATTTCGTATCTTATTTTTGACATGCACGGAAATAATGACTCATAACTCCAAATCTCGTACAAGGAGAGTCAAAAGGTTGGTATCATTTGAAACATAAGTTTTTACTCTTTTAAATAATTTTTTTTTATTAAATTCAGGCAATGTCTTGCGGAGAAACCGCTGAAAAAAAAAAAAAAATTAAAGTTTTCTCATTTCATATTTCAAATATTTCATATTTGATATGCAATAACTCAGAAATAAAATGAGTTAGGAGGAAAATTCTTTTTTTGGGGATGTTCCTCTATTTGAGACCTGTATCTGGATATCTAATTTGTGGTGATCCCATGAAGTATTCAAAAGTTGGAGCATTTGGAATCAAGGTGGCCTTTTTTGTTTAGCCCTCATTGCCCCCTAGTGGGTATTTTTTTAAATCGCACTTTCACGTGGAGTAGCTCGTGATCCACACGTGGAAATCCGTTGATCTTGGAGTCATTTCAATCGGGAGCATCCACTGTAAGTGTAGTACATCAGTATATGTGACGTCAATGTATGTGTAGGTGGTTGACTCTCTATCTAGATGGCCTCGCCCCCCTCAGGTGGTCGGTGGATTTATGTATGTGGCTGCCGTGTGATGTATGAAACGTGTGGTCAATAAAGTCGGGAATCACAAAGACAGGGTCTATGACTGTCTGTTCAAAGTCAACATGGTGCCAGAAGTAAACTACAACTGCACGCAAATGTGGGTTTCGTCTTCGCTGGAAAAGCTTCCATGCATGTCACTCAACTTGTGACTAATTAGCCGCTAAGCTACATAAACAATTATATCGCACACGCAAGCCATGGCAGGGGAATTCCGAAGGCCGGATCCTCTCGTTTTTGACGAAAATATTGCAGAGAACTGGCGTTTATTTGAACAAGAGTTTGATATCCTCATTGCTGCAGCTCATGGGGACAAACCACGTCGAACACAAGCTTTCATTCTCCTCAACCTCGCTGGTCCCGAAGCCATCGAACGCGAACGGTCCTTCGTTTATGCACAAGAGGTGAGAGTTCCCCGTGAAAATGACAGTGTTATTATTACGCCGGCTGAGTCCAGGGAAGACCCGGACTGCCTAAAAAGAAAGTTCCGTGAGATTTGTGCTCCTCGTGTCAACATAACCATGGAGCGACACAAGTTCAACATGAGATCGCAAAAACATGGTGAGAGTTTTGAATCTTATATTAGCGATTTAAAACTAAAAGCAAAAAGCTGCAAATTTGGTGCATTAAAAGACAAGCTAATTCGTGATCGATTAGTTTGTACTAATCCACTAACTTGTACTAAAACATTGTACTAATACACAATGACATTCTGAGAAAATCACTGCTGCGTGATCCAGAACTCACTTTGATTAAAGCCATATCAGCATGCCAGATCTATGAACAAACTGAACAGCACACTAAAGACTTAGCAACACTCCAACCAAGAACTGCTACGGTCAATGCTGTACACCAAGCGTTTGCAGGAAAGTACAAAAATTACAAATCAAAACACAAACCAGACAGCAAAGCATCATCAACCATAATGAACTGTAACAATTGTGGCAGTGACCATCCGGCCAAAAGAGACAAGTGTCCTGCATTTGGTCAACAATGCAATGGCTGCAAGAAATGGAACCATTTTAAGAAATGCTGCAGGTCCACTCAAACAAATCAAGCAAGGCGACGCTACACCAAAACAGTCCACAATGTTGAACCACACCAGACAAACAGTGATGACAGTGAATCGTTCTTCATTGATGGATTAACGGAGTCTGTTGATTCCATGACCAATCTAACACAAAAGAGTGAACTGTACAGCACTGTACACGTACATGGCAAGCCGGTGGAACTGAAAGTGGACACGGGAGCCAAGTGTAATGTGATGGATTTAGACACTTTCCAATACCTGCGAAAAGGGGAAGAACTTAATGTGTCAAACATGACAAAGCTTAAAGCATACGGTGGCAACGAACTACACACACTTGGAACAGTCACATTACCATGCAGTCTAGCTAGCCAGACTTACAACCTGTTGTTTTATGTCATCAAAACATCTGCACAGCCACTGCTGGGTTTATCTGACTGCCTACACATGAGACTTTTAACTCTCAACAAAGAAGTCCACCAGCTGAACACATTCAGTCAGGATACATTTACAGACAGAATTTTCACCAAATATGCGGACCTTTTCAAAGACGAGGTGGGTAAACTACCTGTCACCTTTTCCATGAAAATCGACCCCACCATCACTCCTGTTGTCCGACCAGCGAGACGCATTCCAGTAGCTATGCAGGACAAGGTTAAAAAAGAGCTCCAGCGAATGACCGATCTAGGTGTCATTACACCCATTTCTGAACCGACTGAGTGGGTATCTTCCATGGTCGCTGCTCATAAAAAAGACTCCAACAACATCCGAATTTGTATAGACCCTAGAGACTTAAACACAGCCATACAAAGACCCCACCATCCAATGAGAACAGTCGAGGAAGTTGCGGCCCAAATGTCGAATTCAACCATCTTTTCTGTGCTTGATGCAAAGAATCCATTTTGGCAAATCTCCCTAGACAATGAATCATCACTACTCACAACATTCAGCACCCCTTTTGGCCGATACAGATTCCTGAAAATGCCTTTTGGCATAAACTCGGCTAACGAAGTTTTTCAACGCTCAATGGAGCAAATTTTCTCTGGATACCCTTGTGCTGTAATAGTAGATGATATACTGGTTGGTGGACACACAGAAAAGGAGCACGACGACAACCTAGAAAGAGTGCTCGAGCGGGCCAGACAGGTAAATCTCAGGCTAAATCCGCTGAAATGCAAATTCAGACTGAAAGAGGTGAGCTATGTGGGCCATGTCTTTAGCAGTGATGGCCTACATGCCGATCCTTCAAAGACTAAAGCCATAGGTGAAATGCCAGAGCCCACAAGCGCCACTGCTCTTCAGAGATTTCTCGGCATGGTCAACTATATGGGCAAGTTTATTCCCAACGTCAGTGACATATCTGCCCCACTCCGCCAGCTAACACACAAAGATTCGGCATGGTGTTGGCTACAACAGTATCAGGATGCTTTCAACGCCTTAAAAAAGTGCCTAACATGTCCCCCTGTTCTGTCGTACTACAACGTCGACAAGCCCGTCACCTTAACATGCGATTCCTCACAGTTTGGTTTAGGAGCTGCATGCCTGCAGGACAATAAGCCCATAGCTTACACTTCATGGGTCCTTTCACAAACTGAAATGCGCTATGCGCAAATAGAAAAAGAGCTACTTGCTGTAGTTTTCGCTTGCACCAAATTCAACGATTACATCTATGACAAACCGGTGACTGTTGACACAGACCACCAGCCATTGGTGACAATCATCAAACGTCCAATACACAGCACTCCTGCCAGACTCCAAAGAATGTTGCTTCAGCTCCAACGCTATAACATCACATTAGTCTACAAAAAAGGTAAACATGTACATTGCAGACACTTTGTCACGGGCCCCACAAGCATCCATACAGCAACAGTTCAAGGAGGAGAACACCTTTGAGGAGATGAACGTCTGCAATATCTCTCCATCACGCATGGATGAACTTAAACGCCACACAGCAGACGACCCCACTCTACAAATGCTTGTGAATACAATCAGACAAGGATGGCCAGCCAAACTGCATAGTGTTCACAGATTGTACATAGGGGTCACCCTGGAGCTGATTCCACTAAACAACGTGCGCGTGGCATATTCTTTTGGCCTACAATGACAAAAGACATCGATGTTTACATCACATCTTGTGCCACATGCAACAGCACCAAACCACACCAGCAAAGAGAACCCCTTCAGCTGCATACAGTTCCAAACCTACCATGGTCAACAGTAGCAGCTGATATCTTTGAGTGGAATGGTCATCAATACTTGGTGCTTGTCGACTCGCATTCAGGCTGGAACGAGATCGATCAGCTCCGCAATTTAACCTCAGCGAGCGTTATACAGAAGCTAAAAAAACACTTTTCTGTCCATGGGTCACCTCAAACCCTCCTCACAGACAATGGGAGACAGTTCGTGAGCAATGTGTTCAAAGATTTCACTACGGCCAGGGACTTCGTTCACAAAACCAGTAGTCCAAGTTAACCTCAATCTAACGGCCTAGCGGAGTGTGCGGTTCGCAGTGCTAAGCAACTCATGGAAAAGTCTAAACGAGATGGCACTGACGTCTATCTCAATCTGCTGAATCTGCGAAATGTTCCACGAGATCCTAAACTTGGCTCACCAGCTCAGAGACTAATGTCCAGGCAAACCCGCACCACCCTGCCTCTCCATAGCTCTTTGCTGGAACCTTCTCCCCTGGCCTCCAAAGAGAATCATGCACAGCTCACAAAGAAAAGACTGTGTCAAAAGAACAGTTACGACAACACCAGTAAACAACTGAGCACACTCTCAAAAGGGCAAGTAGTGAGGATGCAAACCCCTCGCGGTTATGACGGCAAAGGAGTGGTGAAGGAAATCTGCCATGAACCAAGATCTTACATTGTCCTGTCTGGAGGACAGGAATATAGGAGAAACCGCAGACACCTCCTTGCGGTGAAAGAACCTATACCAAGTCAGTACGATGATGATGGTCACCAGGTAATCCATGCTCCAACCAAAGCGAATGATCCAATTCCAAAGATACCTGATGTACCTGTACAATCAACTAAAGGCCAAATAAACAATCGGACACATGCACAATTGAGAGCCAGTCCTTATGTGACACGATCTGGACGTACTGTTCGCCCTAGGACTGAGGTACTTGATATGTTGTTGAATTGCACATTCATATTTTATTTAATTGTTTGTTAGGTTAAACATACCAGTTTCGTTAATGTGCAATACACTTGAAGCAATATTTTTTTTTTTTTGGCATTGTTACTGTTTCAAATCTGACCTTTGTCATTCTAGTAAATGTGTGTTAAAAGAGTAAAGTAATGTTCATTTTGAAGGAGAATTTAAACCAATTAAGTATTTTGTTACTATGCTTAGGAAAGGGGATATTTTTATCAGTATATGTGACGTCACTGTAAGTGTGGGTGGTTGACTCTGTATCTAGATGGCCTCGACCCCCTCAGGTGGTCGGTGGATTTGTTATGTATGTGGCTGCCGTGTGATGTATGAAACGTGTGGTCATTAAAGTCGGGAATCACAAAGACAGGGTCTATGACTGTCTGTTCATATTGCAGTCAACAGTAAGTAATGATGTGCCATTTTCCACAATCTATGCCTGTTTCATGAAGTTTTATGATGAAATGCCACTTGATAGCTACATTTAGTTTTAGCTATAGCAGCTGTGCGTCTGTGGGGGTATGTGTGTCATAATTGCGTAATCGATATCTCGTGATATCTTGGATTGGATTATGACGATGTTGGACTCATTTTAATCATGAGAATCAGCTGTAAATAATGATGCCCAATTTCCCACAATCCGTGCATGTTTCATGACATTAGGAGCCCAAACGTGACATAAATGCTGCATCAGTTTATATTTTACATTTGGGTCTTGTGGGGTTTCACGTACAAAAAAAAAAATCACTCAAGTTTAGTCAAAGCCCAAAAAAATTATGCTCGTTGTATTCTACTCCATGAGTCCTTTCAAATGACATATAACACATGATTATCTGAGCTATATGATGCTTTTGACACATTGGTGTATATAATAAAAAAAATCATAAATTATGAAACTATTTCTTTTTACTTTTCAGTAAATAACTCTGCAGTACTTTGGATTTATTCAAAGTGCTTACATTCATTGTAAAATTCAGACTCTAAGCTTTAAAATGACTCCTATATTGTGATGAAGAGGGCTGAAGTTTTGAAAATATGATAATTAATATTTTTATAGGTAGGATTTGCCCGTGGGCGGTACACTCCGTTTTAGAGTGTTAACTCAGCACTCGTTAAGAGTTGAAAGCAATGACTGGATGCATTAAAAAGCTGAGTTTCTAAGCCTTAAAATGATACCGCTTTTGTGTCATTCCTCCTAGTGGTTGCTTAGTAATATGATTATGAATTTTTTTTTTTTGGGGGGGGGCCTGCTGGCGGAACAATTCGGGTTTAAAGGGTTAAAAATGTGAGGTAACGCAGGCACCGTTTCAATTGGTCTAAAGGCCAATTCACACCCCACCAACCAACGCCAACAAACGTCAACGAACAAGTTGGCCGTTGGATTAAGAATGTTATGAAAAATAACTGTCGTGTTCACACTGAACCAACAAACACAGACAAACAAACGAGTCAAACGAGTCACAGAGAGTCAAGTCTGACTGGGAAAAATTGAGATCGACAACTACATACGTGTAACCATGTTAACAATATTTTCAGGCAAGTTTATTAGATTAATAATACAGTATCATACATATTTTCATTGTTTCAAAGTATTGAGGTAAACATAAAAATACTAACCTGAAATCTGAAGCACAAGACATCTATCTGATGACTTGTGCTGGGGTTGTATAGCCTTCACTGTTTTTTAAACTTCTTTTAGCGTGACCAATCAAAGGCCTATACAACCATTTGTAGCTAAACAAGCCTAAAAGAATTCATTTAAAACTAAATTTAGGTTAAACCTGCGTTGCTCTCACGCTTATACCTCTCTCCGTTGGCACTTCGTGAAATATTTGGATGCTATAGGGTACTTACTATTTATTATGTAGAGTCCTTCCCACGCGTTCCAGTACTGATTGAAAAAAATAATCCTCTTCATATGAGTAAAAATGGCATCACCACAGAGGAGCAGCATTCTGCTGAATGGCACGGACTACACTACAAACTATTTAAATTGAGTTTTGTAACTTTTATATGTATTGACTGTATTTTATTTTTTACAATGAACAAACTGCGACGTCACATTTGCAGTGCTTTGCTGTGTATGCGTGAAGCGCAGCACGATCAAACCAGTCTTTGCTAGGGACTTGCCTCATCGTCATGGTTCGCGGTCATGTCAGATTACGTCAGAGTTTGTTGCAGTTTGTTGGAAAACCGTACCACACTCCTCCGACATTCCAAGACCCAGCAAACGCCGATTAAACATGTTCAGTCAGGTGAAAACAGACTCCGACCAACTCCAACAGATGACAACAGACGCGAACAGGGGTATCACACCTATCCAACAAACTCTAATAGACGTGTTTGTTGGCGTTGGTTGGCGCGGTGTGAATTGGCCTTAACGTTACACTATCATATTAAACTGTATTTGAGTGTGTTGAAAGTTGTAATGTTAAGTATTAGTTTGTTGGCTGTATGAGACTTGAGAGTAACCTAGATCAACACTAGATTATCATACTGATGATATTCTAACACTTCGTCGTGTTGAGCTATCTAACAATGATTAGTCTTATGTAGCCTAAATTTGCTACTAATGTGCTAATAATTTTGCTAACTTTCCTAAATTTGCCAATAACGTGCAAGAGCACCGCCTCTGTCCATAATGTTTGAACAAAACAACAGCACCGTGCTGCTAGACATTACACAGCTGTCTGTGTTTTCATGGTTACAATGCAGTACAAGGAAACCAGGGATAACGCAGAAATTATGTTATTGACAGGCACCAAGTGACAATTGTGAATTTCACTGAATTTACAAATTCTTGGAAACATTTAGGATAACGCAAGTACACAGCTTAACAAAATATATAACACTGTGCAAGTGGTTTTTGGATATTTTAATATAACATTTTTTACATTTTGCAATAATGTTTTACAATTATTACTAGTACGGTGAACAGCAGGCAGAGAGAATGGCAAAAGTCTCACTTCGGTCTGATTGGATTTCTGTGAAACGCATAAATAGATGCCTTTTGCCTTCAGATAAAGCAACACTTCTTAGGGAGAATGAACAAGATTCACTGAAGCTCTGAAAAAGGAAGAAAAGAAACTAAAGCCCCTTTCTCACAGAGATTTCAGAAAACACTGATAATGTGTCCCAGGATTTGTCCTGAGATCATTCGATTTTGGTTCATTCACACTGCCATTGATTTTCACATCTTAAGTTGCTTATGATCTGCGGTTTCTCTCTCAAGAAACCACACATGTATTTTTTTCTGATTCGATCATAAACTAATGGATCGTTTCCACTATGCTGATGAACGATCTCAGCTTCAGCGTCATCACTACGACACAGCCCTTACAGCATTCGTCCTTGCACAGGACGTGTTCCGGGACTGATCAATGCAATTTTACAATCAATGCCAATCCTGAGACATATTTTCATTTGTAGCCAGTTGGCTATTGATACCAGAGGTGGGAGTAAGTCATGTGCAAGTCTTAACCTTCAAGTCTCAAGCAAGTCCAAGTCAATTTTTGTGAGAATCGAGTCAGGTCAAGTCACTGCTTTATATCAAGCAAGTCAAGTCAAGTCGTAGCTTAGGTCAAGCAAGTCACTGGCAACTCATTTTAATATATAAATACATTTAAATCATCAAATATTTGTATAAGTTAAAAAAAACAGTAGTTATGGACTATGCGAGTTTTATTTGCATAAAAAAAATTGCAATATGCATTCCTACTCAAAAGGTGTCCACATACAGCCGAGTTGTTAATACAATAAAAATCTAAAAATAAAACTACATAGCCTAAAATGTAAATGTAACTGCAATTATGCCAAAATAAAAGCATGAAAGTATTTAGGTACATCTGTTTTGATATGCCTCAAACATTGCAAAAGACCATCAAAAAGTATTAAAAGTGCACTATGTAGTTTTTTTTCGTCCGCTAGGGGTCAATAAAAAATTCAAAACAATAACAAAGGCATAGATTGATGATGCAGAGAATATGGTATCATGGAACTTGTCGTCATCGATGGATAAGTGAATGCATGTGTTTAACATGATTGTGGTATGAAGCAGGGCGTGGCCGAGAAACATGGACGCGATTACTAATGAAAGACAGATATCAGTGGCACACGTGTGTCCCGGGGGATATAAAGAAACGAGGAAAGTTCTACCAGTTCTACCGAACTGCTCATAAGTGCTGAAATACTACTCTTACAGGTCAGTTTATTTGATGAATTAAAACGGTGAGGTAACGCAGCGCTGTTTCACTTGGTCTAACGCAGTGTTTCTCAAACTTTCTCAGCCCAAGGACCACTTTATCCTCCAATTTTTTTTCTGAGGACCACCTAACAGAATCCCACTCTAACACGTCCCCCAAAAAGAACAAAATAGGAAGGATAAACTAAATTTAAGTTTAATATGCAACGGTTTCAAGTCAAAAACGAATTATTCAAACACAAATGCAATGGTATGATCAGAAGTTATATGAATTTTATTTCATTTGAAAAAGTAAATGTAAAATGAGCTGCAGCTTAATATGAACAGCAAACTGCAAACTTTTTTGTGAAAAAAAAAACTGGATGCATCTCACAAAACACGAGATTTGCCTCGTTACCAATGTCTGTGGACTCGTCCAGCTGAAGAGAAAAAAAAGGGACTCTGGTGTAATCGTGTGATCAGCTGCTCTTGGACATTTTCGGACATTGAAGTTATGTGTCGCTGGTAGGGGTGGCACGGTTCACAAAACCCATAGTTCGGTTCGGATAATGGTTTTAGGTTCACGGTTTTCGTTTCTGTATGGTTCTTGTTGTTATTTTTTCCTTTAATCTTTAACACTCCAGAAATTTCCTTTAGCATATGATATATAGCTTATTAGCTTAATTATCCACAATTTAGGATACAGTATTAACATTTTTGTAATGTAATCATGCACTAACTGAATCTGACTTGACTTTAAGCACATTATTGGGACCATCTCTGAGTAAAAGCTAGGGGAGATTTTGATAAAGCAAGAGAGAAGACATTGATGATGACATGCTTTTCGTTTGTTTGGCAAAAAAGAGCATGTGTATTGTTATCTCTACAGGAACTTGTGCCTTTTTAGCACACAAAGATTGAAATTAACTTGCATTTTTCAAACTGCCAACTTCAGTGTAGCTCTTACAAAAAAATATTTTAAAAGACAAAGAGAGGAAATCTTGAAGCTCTGTCTTTTAAACAAGTCAAAATACTTTAAACATAAATATATAATATAATGTAATAACATAAACATCCCCAATGCTTTAGTTATCACTGAGAGGTAGCTTAAATGCTGCGGACAGTAGAAGTTGTTTCCCAACCTGCTCTCTCCTGTTTGTGCTTATCGACACATTGGCGAGATCTCTTCTCAAATGAACTGTCATAATAGAAGTGTTTTCCCATTAGCATACTGAATGCATTTTGCACAATGCTTGCACACAGTCGCAGTTCTATCTACTCTTTTATTTCCGTTGTCATCGTAAGTAACATGAAATCCAAAATGTTCCCACACACCGGATTTGAACGACATGGGCGCATCCGCCAACTCTGGGCAGCCTTCATTAGGGGCCGTTCACATATCGCGCCTAAAAAAGCGTGCTTCCATTTTGAGCGCGCTTGTCGTGCGCCTACATGGAAAATCATGCATATGCGCGCGCAAAAGACACGATGTGTGAACTTTTCCACTTTTACTGTCTATATATACAGTCGTGGCCAAAAGTTGAGAATTACATAAATATTGGAAATTGGAAAAGTTGCTGCTTAAATTTTTATAATAGCAATTTGCATATACACCAGAATGTTATGAAGAGTGATCAGATGAATTGCATAGTCCTTCTTTGCCATGAAAATTAACTTAATCCCAAAAAACCTTTCCACTGCATTTCATTGCTGCCATTAAAGGACCTGCTGAGATTATTTCAGAAATCGTCTTGTTAACTCAGGTGAGAATGTTGACGAGCACGAGGCTGGAGATCATTATGTCAGGTTGATTGGGTTAGAATAGCAGACTTGACATGTTAAAAGGTGGGTGATGCTTGAAATCATTGTTCATTGTTAACCATGGTGACCTGCAAAGAAATGAGTGCAGGCATCATTGCGTTGCATAAAAATGGCTTCACAGGCAAGGATATTGTGGCTACTAAGATTGCACCTAAATCAACAATTTATAGGATCATCAGCAACTTCAAGGAAAGAGGTTCAATTCTTGTAAAGAAGGCTTCAGTGCGTCCAAGAAAGTCCAGCAAGTGCCAGGATTGTCTCCTAAAGAGGATTCCACTGTGGGATCGGAGTGCCACCAGTGCAGAGCTTGCTCAGGAATGGCAGCAGGCAGGTGTGAGCGTATCTGCACGCACAGTGAGGCGAAGACTTTTGGAAGATGGCCTGGTGTCAAGAAGGGCAGCAAAGAAGCCACTTCTCTCCAAAAAAAACATTAGGGACAGATTGATATTCTGCAGAAAGTATTGTGAATGGACTGCTGAGGACTGGGGCAAAGTCATATTCTCCGATGAAGCCCCTTTCCGATTGTTTGGGGCAACTAGAAAAAGGCTTGTCAGGAGAAGAAAAGGTGAGTGGACCATTCATGTGTGGGATTGCTTCTCATCCAAGAGAGTGGGCTCACTCACAATTCTGCCCAAAAACACAGCCATGAATAAAGAATGGCACCAAAACACCCTCCAACAGCAACTTCTTCCAACAATCCAACAACAGTTTGGTGAAGAACAATGCATTTTCCAGCACGACGGAGCACCGTGCCATAAGGCAAAAGTGATAACTAAGTGGCTCGGGGACCAGAACGTTGAAATTTTGGGTCCATGGACTGGAAACTCCCCAGATCTTAATTCCATTGAGAACTTGTGGTCAATCCTCAAGAGACGGGTGGACAAACAAAAACCCACTAATTCTGACAAACTCCAAGAAGTGATTATGAAAGAATGGGTTGCTATCAGTCAGGGTTTGGCCCAGAAGTTGATTGAGAGCATGCCCAGTCGAATTGCAGAGGTCCTGAAAAAGAATGGCCAACACTGCAAATACTGACTCTTTGCATAAAGGTCATGTAATTGCCGATAAAAGCCTTTGAAACGTATGAAGTGCTTGTAATTATATTTCAGTACATCACAGAAACATCTGAAATAAAGATCTAAAAGCAGTTTAGCAGCAAACTTTGTGAAAACTAATATTTATGCAATTCTCAAACTTTTGGCCACGACTGTATGTTCACGTGAAACTGTCTGAACACGTAGCTACATTGAGCATGTGTCGAATCGTCGCATACACGAACTGAACCGAGACAAGCGAACCGAACGGTTCGGGTGTTTTTTCATGTACCGTGCCACCCCTAGTCATTGGACAGGGGTACTTTTTCCATGTCATCACTAGCTTTTCGCGGACCACTAGTGGTTGTACCTAACTGCATTTGAGTGTGTTGAAAGTTGCAATGTTTAGTATTAGTTTGTTGTCTGTATGAGTCTTAACAGTAAGCTATATCAACATTAGATTATCATACTGATGATATTCTAACACTTCGTTGTGTTGAGCTATATAACATTGATTAGTCTTATGTAGTCTACATCTGCTTACCTTGTTTAATAAAGTGCAAGAGCACCGTCTCTGTCAAGTTAAAGTTTGTCGCAAAGCTCTCACCATCTCGGAAACGCCATGCCGATGTTGATCCTTATTTCTCCTTTTGTCCTAGTTTGTTTACTATGGTCCATAAAGTTTGAACGAAACAACCGTGCACCGCTAGCCGTTACGCAGCTGTCCGTGTCTGTTGCCATGGTTACTATGCAGCACAAGGTAAATTGTGATTTTCTCTTAATTTACAAATTCTTGGAAACATTTAGAATAATGGAAGTACACAGCTGAACGAAGTAAGATCCTTCCTTTTTAACAGAAGAATAACAAGAAAAAACATTAATAATTGAATCACACAAACCTTGGACCTGTTTATCAGGGGTGTGTGAGTGTATACAATATGTAGATCCCCAAAAACTAACCATAGGCTTTTCACTCAATCTCTAACACTGAAGACCAATTATTAGACACTGTACACATGCATAAGTGCTATTGCAAAAAAGCTGACATTTCCTTATAAACTGTGAATAACCATTTACAATGCATTGCACTTACAAAAAAATAATAAATGTGATAAATTTACGTTTGTTGTTTGATTATCTTCAATGACAGATGGTCACTTAAAGAACTGCCGCACATGACGCAGATCTCACGGTCTAACTGGCCTAACCCCAACTCTTTACTTTCATTTAAGACTTTATTTCACATTCAAGGCTGCTCTAATGAGGATACTTGACAAAATTGACATTTTTGGCATTATTGTGTGTGTTATTGTTCATTCAAGCGAGACAGAGAACTCCATACGTCGCATGCATTAATGTATTAACATTGACAGCACTGATTTTAACCCAATTTTCTGTTTAATGAACGCAAAACCATTTCAATGTAAACTCTTAACATGTCCAAAACGTTAAGTCTATCACAACTAGTATAACCTTTGACTAGCCAAGACAGCTGAAAACACCGGGTCTGACTTCATCGCTTACAGCTTTTTGTGGGATTTGAATTGTCAAATGAAATTTGAAGTTGTGTCGTTTGTATCACATATCTTCATGTTGCAGGCCTTACATACTGCTGTTCTTCTCTTCTTAGCACAGTCTTGCACATAATTATGGTAACGTTACCCGAACTTAATTATTCTTGGCATAGCGTCTGTTCAGTCACGTGTCCATGCTCTTACGTTAGAGCTCTCCGCTTGCCTGCTGCATCACATGGTTAGGTTGCGGCGCGTTCAAAAACAGATATTTATTAAACAAAAGACTTTGAGTCATTTCAAGTCTGAGTCAAGTCTCAAGTTACGAATATCAAGTCAAAGTCAAGTCAAGTCTTTTATTAATATTTGTCAAGCAAGTCTCAAGTCCTAAAATTTGCGACTTAAGTCTGACTCGAGTCAAGTCATGTGACTTGAGTCCCCCACCTCTGATTGATACATTATATATTTCCATAAAAAATACCAACTGAAGTCTGCTACACATTCACACAGAAGGTACTCAAGCATTTTTATGGCAATTTTATGGACTCAATGCCCATATTAAGATTGACAACAATTTCCTCTAACAGATTCAGAACCTTCTCTTCATGGCTCATCTCTTCATATGCATGTTGCAAGATTGTCAAGACCTTCTGCACTGACTTCTGGACATTCATCTGCATGTTCCAGACTCCAAGGACCTTCAGTGTGCTCCAGGAGTTCTGCATTCCTCAGTACTTTGTGTTCAAGACTTTTGAAACGGCATCCATCTTCTTTATCCGACTGCAACCCTGGCCAGCATAACCAGTGGAAGATGTCATCATCATCAGACTCATCACTTGACCAAGTGTAAATATGACTTTACCAAACCTCTTTCCAGAGACCTTGGCATTAGTGTGTATTGTCAGTATATGATTTTCTAATTTGGATTAGAAGCTGCATAGCTGATGTAATTTAATCATTCAGTTCATTAGATGAATTCCAGAGTAAGGTTCCTCACCTTCCTAGGAACAACAGTTTCTCTTTCCATGAGATAATGTAACTCTGTCTTGGCAACATCTAACTTTTTCACTTGCATTTATAATCACTTGTGCACTATGCACACTCTTTAATATATGATCGATCAATGCAGCCGCCTCAGTTCAAGTGGCAGCACGGATCAAGAGCACATGAATGGTCATCTTTACTGCTAATTACAGCATAAAATAAACATGGGTGAACTTCAGAAAGTATGCTGAAAGGTACATTACAACTTACTGAAATGAATCCCCTCTCGTAATTGCCCAGTGTAACAGCTTGTGACGATGTCTCAATGTTACATTTACCTCAAGAAAGCTCAATGTCTATAACCTCAGCTACAAAAATTAACTAGAGCATTTTGCTAAATATTTGCACTGTATTACATATTCATTATATTTTTGCTAAACCTATTATTGGTGTCTTCGTTAATTTAAGTTTGAATAAATCTGTCATGAAAACAAGTTACAGTTTATTGTCTTTTAAATGTATATTTCACAAACAAACTGGACAAATTCTTCTATATATTAAAAAATAATTGCTTGTGTTAAAATTGTGATATAAAAATTACTGTATTTGAATGTTCAATTTGAGTGTTGATTACCAAACAAGTTTATTAATTGATTATTTTTGGTTTCTATTTTCAGCCAAGTTCATCCCGAATTTTCGGTTTTGGCCCAGAACTTTCATCTGCAGGAACACAGTACTGCTTACTGACAAGAATAAAGAAATGTGCATTAATGAGAAAATAAACCAGTGGGACCAGCATGACACTAAAATTATTTATAAAGTCCAATAAGCCGTAAAGAAAAAAAAGAAGAAAAAAAAAAAAAATACACCCATGCACAGAAAGCCACTCACACACACACACACACAATTATGTCAAAAAGCCCATCATTTGGACTATTCACATAAACACAGTCAGCTAACGTTTTAAGTGAGCAAACAGCTGGGCAAAAAACAGTATATTACATCCATGCAGTAAGTGACAGCAGCCTGATATATTTGCTGCCATCTGTGTCAATAATGTAAATCAAACAAATGAAAAAAAAATAGTAATTCACTCCCTGCTGTTGACAATAATTTGAGTATTAAATAATTTGTATTTAATTCCTAATATTCCTGTAAAAACTAAGCAGTGTTATATTTTAACATTTAAATCAATTTCTGTAGTATTTCTTACTATGTTAAATAAACCACCTGTACTTAAAGTTGAAAGTTGTATGTCTAATTGCTTGTAATTTGCCTGTAATTTTTAATAAAATAAATAAACTATAATGTGAAATATATTGTTTTCATACACAAAATTGCTCATACTTTAAAATATGAATTGTGTCAAATCGCCCACCCGTAACTAAGTAGCTGTACCTGCTGTTGGGAGTTGTAGTCAAACAGGCTGACTGGAGCACCAGATGAGTCCACCTGGATCTGATTTCCAGCATAGTCAAATTGGAGTGACTCCATGCCCACCTGCTGCTCCATGCTGCCTATGCTCTGGGCTTCCTGGCTTTGGAAGTCCTCGGTGGGAGGTTTGTTTGTGACAGAGTTAGGTGGCTGCAGAGTGTGTGGGTGGTGCTGGACCATCATTTCCAGACCAGCCTGACTGGGGCCCAGCCGTTCTACTGCCTCAGTGGGGGAAGCCTGGCGACTACCTGGGGTGGGGCTGCAGAAAACAGGCTTTTAAATCAAAGCATACTCACTTCATATAAAAAGCACATAAATTGGTTACTAATCACTACCCTAATGAAGTCCAATAAAACCTTTTATTAAATCCATATCTATTAAAAAAAGTTAATTGTTTTAAGTTTTCATTATCAGTTTCGATTTGTTTTATTAAAGCATCCATAGTTTTTGTTTTAATAAAGCATACATAGTTTTGTTTTAGATTTTAGGGCAAAACATCAATTTTGAACCCACTAACTTTGGTCGGACAAATAATCACGTCCCCAACCTCATGTCATTGGTTAAAACAATCTTTCTGTGTTAGAGTAGCCTGTTTATCATATCACCAATTGTTCAATCACTGGCTATGATTCCACACAACAATCAGAAATTGAACTATACTTGAATGCAAAAATTACCCTTAAAGCCTCAAAAGCTATCAGCCAAACGCACAAAACCAGTCCAGTACTTCTTGGCAAAGAATACATTATAAATGTTCCACCTCTGCTTTATTTAGCCCTAAATTACAGCTACCACCAACTCTGACATCTCTGGGGGCATTTATAATTCAGCAACATTAACTGGATCCACAATAGTCTAGTGAAGGGGTAGGCAAGTTCGGTCCTAAAGAGCCGCTGTCCTGCAGAGTTTGGCTCCAACCATGAAAAAAACCTTAAATGCCTATAGCCTTAGTAGTCCTGAAGACATTGATTAGCTTGTTCAAGTGTGTTTAATTAGGGTTGGAGCTAAACTCTGCAGGACATCGGCTCTCTAGGACTAAATTTGCCTACCCCTGCTTTAGTGTCAGCCTTAATAGCAGGTTTAAAAAATAAATAAATAAATAACTGGTTGGTCTCATTTCAAGTCTGTCAAATATCCCTTTCAGGTCTAAGCAGGTATTTTCTTCCCAAGGTATTTTCTTTCCCAGGTATCTTCTTCCCCTTTTTAAATGAGAGTTATTTTTTTTATGTTAAAACAGTTGCCAGTTAAAAATGCTTGGAAAAGAACCATCATACTTGAAGTCTTTACAGTCACGGTCTATCCCGTTCGGCAATCCTCTGGCATTTGCTTTTGAGGCATCCCCTTCATCTCCGACTTTAATCTCAGGACTTTTGTCTTCCTCAAATGGTGAAGCCTTTTCTTTTGAATCAGTCTTTTCCCTGCCATCTGGATCTGTATCTGCTCCACCCTGGAATCACAGTCAATCAAAGTTAAACCCAGTGATCCCTGAGAGAAATTTATTTTTTTAAATTTGATGCCAATTTACTGGTTGTCTATGAATCAATAAGTCATCTCAATCTAGTATAATGAATTTGCCAATGCTTACAAGTTCATCAGAATAAAAACTTGATGACTAAGGGTGCGTTCACACTTGTAGTTCCGTTGGTTTGGTCCGGACCAAAAACAAAACATAGTCCTGGTCCGCTTAGCGTTCACACTGGCAAGCACAAGAAGCAAGAGTGCTCTTTTAAAACTCACTGAAGCTGTCGGTTAGTTCAGTACGGTACATTTAATAAGAGTGGAATATTTACAGTTTTCCCTATAAAAATGTTTTTGCATAATACTGTTATTAACCTAATTTTATCTGCTTCTTAATTCAAGCTCAGCGCTTTGGTCAAATTTCCAATGAATAAACATGTATTAGTAAACCCACTTTTTAATATTAATCATTAAATTACCTATTAAATTATTATGAGGCAAATTTATTCAAACAAAATTAACAATAAATAAACCTCTCTCTAGTGTTTTGTTTGTTTGCTTTTTAGCTAACTAAGGAACTGTGAACATAGGAAAACATTCCTCAGGTAGGCTAAATGTGATCTTAAGCTGTTTTATTTTTCCACAGTGAAACACAGATCTGATACATTCCAGTAAGTTGCACTGTATTTTTAAACAGACCTTTTGATGTTCATGCCCGTTTTTGGAGAAATACTTTTTATTAATGTGAAAGATAAAGATTATGAAAAGTGCTCAGAGTTGCTGCAGAAAACAAAATAAAAAAAAGTGTGCACCAACAAAAACATGTTGCTGGGGATCGTAACGAGGCGCTTAGCACTAAAGCGCTGATGGCTCAGTGTTTTTACTGGTCGTCAAGACTTGAAGAATGTTCAACTTTGGGTAAAACCGAGAGGCTACTCACTGCAGAGTCATTGGTGGAGTATAAACTCCAGCTCCCCTGCTCTAGACCTACTATGGGTATGATGGGTGGAGCTGCATCCTCTCACCACACCCTGACCCTACCTCTCCATCCATTAAACAGGTTAAACTCCACCCTTCAGCTCCAGAGAGGCAGAGCTGGAAGTCATTTGGCTCTGCAGCTATCACCACGCAGAGCTCATTACTGTGATTTTTTTACCCAGCAGTCCCATCACAGTGCAGGAGGGGCAGAACAAATACAATGCTGACCAATCGCCACATTCTGCTAATACAATATCAGCAGGAGACAACAAGCATTATAATGTAACAAAATTATTTAAAACGAGCCATCGCCAAAGCAAATACTTTACATTTTATTGACATTTTTATATAGAAACAATACACAGACTATCTGTGAAATGAGACACTAGTAACATACCATATCATAAGAAAAGCGTCTCAACTGAAAAAAAAATGCTGCGCTGCCAAAACACTCAAGTGCTCACAGCAAGGCATTATCAGCACAGTGTTTTAAGCTTTGTTGGGCAAGCGGCCTTTCTGCCCTTTCTGACAGCTGCACCGTGAATGTCAGTCAGCGATAACTGAAGTAATGTATATAGAAATATCAGAAACGTGTTTAAATATCATATCACCGTTATTAAAAAAATTATATTGCGATTTATATTGATATTGAATTATTGTCTAGTCCTACGTTAAACCCCAGAATCTTAACAAAAAAAAATGCAGATTTTTTGTCAAACCGCCCAGCACTATTAAACAGTAATTCAACCCACTTCCAAGTCACCAAGGATGTCCCGCCCACTTGTGGTGGGGGAAGAGTGGGGGTGAACAGTTACTCATTCATTTCTGTGGGGAAAAAGAAACTTCCAATCTTTATTTTAAAGCGAAAATTAAGTACTGCATGTTTTCACTTTTGCTTTATTTATTTTTTTAATTCCCCAAAACAAATGCTGAAAAAAAGCATTCTAAAAAAGTCTCTAGTTATATAATAAGATACCCAAAGGGTGTAAAAAGAACCATTGACTCACATAGCCTCCGTTTCTGTAACGACCATCCATCTTGTCTCCAGGAGAAGAGCTGAGGACATACTCCACCATACTCACACCCAGACCACCCCCCTCTGAGCGTGGGGACAGCACTGAGCTCACGTCTCCATTCCCGTTGTAGCCTTGGCCTGGTCGCCTTTGCACCATAATGGGCTGAGACACAGAATGATCTAGACACAGCATAGAAAAAATAATACCAATGGTACCATGACAAAAATGACAACCAGAGTACTAATAATACATTTAATCATGCATTAAGAAAACCAATAATACTACCTTAACAGCATGCAATATGGAATTTCAAGCAATAATCTACAACCTATTGTAGCCAATATTTAGAATTTTATCCCTTTCATTTTATTCAACCTAATTAGCTAATTAAAATTGTTTTAATGAACAGTTGAAGTCATAAGTTTACATACACCTAGTAAAATCTGCAAAATGTTCATTTTAACAAAATAAGAGGAATCATATAAAATGCATGTTATTTTTTTTATTATTATTTAGTAATGTCCTGAATAAGATTTTACATAAAATGTTTACATCTAGTGCACAAGACAAAAATAATTACCGAATTTATAAAAATGACCCTGTTCAAAAGTGTACATACCCTTGATTCTTAAAGGGTCATGAAATCACAAAATAATACATTACATTTGAGATGTGAACATATATGTATAGGCTGCACATAATTGGAAACACTAAAAAGGTACTTGCTCTGTCTATTGAAGTATTGAAGGTTTCTTGCCTGGGACTCATTCTGAAAATTTCTTGATTAAAAAGGAACAGCCATCTTACTTCAGTTTCCTCATCTCTCTCAATCATTGAACTCCATGTGATTGCTGCTCTAGTTTTTATTTAATATTCATGAGTTTTGGGGGCTCTTATTTTGGAAAAAAACAACTGATTGTCCTGAAACGGTGTAGTTGACACTGTGAAAAGGTGCACTCTCCATCTGAGGTGAAATTGGTGTGTGGAAACTAGGACTTTTCTTAGTTTCTGAACACCGTGTATATGAGTGTTGGAGTGCTTTTATTTTGGAATTCAGCAGCAGACAGTGTCAGATTGTGAGGTGTATTATAATTTCCAGGTGAAATTGGCCTGTTAATTTTTAATTATTTTGTTTTTATTTAGGCCTGTTTTTTATTTACTCAGGCATATATATACATATAATACAGTAACAGGCTGTACTATCATTTTCAGGTACAGTTGTGTTCAAAATTATTCAACCCCCCAATGCTGTAAATGGTTTTAGAGAATTTAGAGTACATTTGTAATTGAATTCAGAATGAAATCCTACAAGGACTTCTTAAAGAAGCATATGCAACTAAAATGACATCAATTGGTTTTGTAATACAGTAGTAAATGTTTCTTTTGTGAATTCTTCATTGACACAATTATTCAACCCCTTAAAGACTACCACTCTGAAGAACAGAGGTCCATTGAAGTGTTTTCAATCAGGTATTGAAAGCACCTGTGGATGTCAGGGAGCAGCAATAAAGCCTAATAAGCACCAATTAGGCAGCTTTAAAATGACTGTGATACTCAGCTCCTTCTAGACATTTACTGGTGTGGTTACAAACATGGTGAAGTCAAGAGAATGGTCCAGGAAGACAAGAGAAGAGGTGATTACTCTTCACAGGAAGGGCAATGGCTATAAGAAGATTGCAAAGATGTTAAACATACCAAGAGACACCATAGGAAGCATCATTCGCAAATTCAAGGCAAAGGGCACTGTTGAAACGCTACCTGGTCGTGGCAGAAAGAAGATGCTGACTTCGACTGCTGTGCGCTACCTAAAGCGTAGAGTGGAGAAAAGTCCTCGTGTGACTGCTGAGGAACTGAGAAAAGATTTGTCAGATGTAGGTACTGAAGTTTCTGCTCAGACAATACGGCGCACCCTGCGTAATGAAGGCCTCCATGCCAGAACTCCCAGGCGCACCCCCTTGCTGTCTCCAAAGAATAAGAAGAGTCGACTGCAGTATGCCAAAAGTCATGTGGACAAACCACAGAAGTTTTGGGATAGTGTTCTGTGGACTGATGAAACAAAATTAGAACTGTTTGGGGCCCATGGATCAACGCTATGTTTGGAGGAGGAAGAACAAGGCCTATGAAGAAAAGAACACCTTGCCTACTGTGAAGCATGGCGGGGGGTCCATCATGCTTTGGGGCTGTTTTGCTTCTGCAGGTACTGGGAAGCTTCAGCGTGTGCAAGGTACCATGAATTCTCTTCAGTACCAGGAGATATTGGAGGACAATGTGATGCAGTCCGTCACAAACCTGAGGCTTGGGAGACGTTGGACCTTTCAACAGGACAATGATCCCAAGCATACCTCCAAGTCCACTAGAGCATGGTTGCAGATTAAAGGCTGGAACATTTTGAAATGGCCATCGCAGTCACCAGACTTAAATCCGATTGAGAACCTCTGGTGGGACTTAAAGAAAGCAGTTGCAGTGCGCAAGCCTAAGAATGTGACTGAACTGGAGGCTTTTGCCCATGATGAATGGGCGAAGATACCCGTAGCTCGCTGCAAGACACTTGTGTCAAGCTATGCTTCACGTTTAAAAGCTGTTATAACTGTAAAAGGATGTTGTACTAAGTATTAAGATTGAATGTCACTTGGGGGTTGAATAAAACTGATAATGATGTGAGCAGAGAAAAGACATTTGTGGTTATTTCATTATAAATGTTATGTTATATTTGTCTGACCTACACGTGCCTCTTTGATTTAATTGTAAGCAGGATGACTGAATGATCAAAATCAATGTCAAACCGGCCAAAACAATCAATTTCAGTGGGGGTTGAATAATTTTGAACACAACTGTAGATTAAGAAATATTTATTTAAATTTTAGGCCTGTTTTTTTTTTTTTTTTCACTTATTCAGGCAGACCCTATTTTGGAATCCATCATCATACATGAAATTGGGCTGTGAAATTTATTTATTTTTATTCCTTCAGACCTGCTGTTGTTTTTTTTTTTTCCCCAGGGAGACTTATTTTGGAATTCAGCATATCACAATGGGGTGTACATCCTTTTCAGGTGAAACTGGGCTGTAAAATATTTATTTATTTAGTAAGTTACTTATTTTCATTTATTCAGACAGACCGAATGTATAAATGAATGTGAAATCGCTTCGACAGACGATTACTTGTTTTCAGTGCGTTACCTCAGTGCTACAACACAAAAACGCGTTTCCCTGTGAGGCGACCAAACCTGAAGTTTGGGTGCAGGTGGTTTGTTTTGATGTGATATAGCAGCACAAATGGAAAATATTTTCGCATGAGATCGCATTAACAGTGGAGAATTCAAATGTCACCAAAGTGCTGCGTTCTGACACGCAAGACGCGTGTTTCCTTTAGCACAGTAGCATATGAGTAGGGCTGCAACTTCTTTTGATAATCGATTAGTTGGCCGATTATTTTTTTGATTAATCGATTAATCGGATAAAAATCCTAATTTTCTTTTTTTTTTTTTTTATTGACAAAAAACACATTATTGCACATCCTGCCCAATGTTCTTCAAACAAATGTGCCAAATGAATGCCATGAACGCATACAGTGCTTAATGTCTTAGACTACCCGTCACAGAAAAGAAAACACAAATATTTTAGGGATCTGACAAAAAGTCATTATTAACACAATGTCCAAAAAAACTTTATACTTTGTTTGGCCTCCTTTGATAACAGCTTGCATTCTTGCTGGCATTGTTTTCATGTACTTTTCCACAGTCTCTGTTATTGACTGTAATTGGGCATCTGAAAAAAGATGCCCAATTTTCTGTCTGTCTTGTAAAACAGTAGATTTGAAAATTCATGACGACAATATTTATATTTTAACATTACAAATACTACTGTGACTAAACAGCTTACACATACCAGTGTATTAACCATTACAGAAAAATAAAAATGATTTTGGTAATCACCATTAGTTTAGGTGGCGGTGGTCTAATAAATTTAAGCACTGTATATAGTGAATATAGTTTAAATCTCTACATTAAAAAATAAGATAATAAAAAAAAAAATCAAACACACAAACTCAGTGTTAACCAACAGTCAAGAGAAATGTTCTGCAGGAACACACACATAACCTCTTACTGTCATTTCTTTATCCTGTAAATAATAGAAACGTCTTACATTTATTCAGTAACATGCTGTTAAAATTTAGAATTTAGAAGAATTTCCATTTATTGTCACATCACCATAGTGAGTGAAATTTTTGAGAGCTTGCTCCAGACAGTGCAAAATACAGATTTACATATTTAAACAATATACAAATGACAATAGACAATATATGAGTGACAATAGAAATGTACATTTAGAAATACAATATGTGAAGGAATACAGATATGATATGGATGGACATTGAAGTAGTAGTTATGATATCAGATAATTATTGTATTAAAGTGCAGTGTGTATTGCATTAGAGTCTAGTGACTGTATATGGCGTTAAAGTGCATTAGAGTCCAGTAACTGTATATGGAGTTAAAGTGCAGTGCATGGCATATAATATAGTGTGTGCTGTGCTGTGTTATCCCTTTATGAATGACTTACTGATTTTTAAACCTAAACTGAACGGTCAACAACAGATATTTCAGCAAAATGAATATTTTTGCACTGAACATTGTCTCCGCGAGCTTAGCTTGAAGCTTCAAATAAAGAGTTCATGTTTTGGGCAGTTTGGATCACGCACCTTTCCCGCAGCAGCTCACTCTGTTTCCTCCACTGTTTTTATGCATTTTGTCCATAGAAATGAGTTATTCAGTGCTGTAATTTGACAAGAATGGCGAACGTTTTGCGTGCACGTGGGCAGACCCAACTAATCGATTATGACAATCGTTGTCGATGATTTTCATTATCAATAATTATCGATTTTATCGATCAATTGTTGCAGCCCTACAAATGAGTGTTGTTTGTATTTTGCCCATGATGCGGACAGAACTGGAGTTTAAATAAGTACACATGACAAATATGATTGTTATAATATACACACAGTCCGCGTGTATATCAATCATATTTTTCACATGTTCCTGTGACGTGCTCTGCTCGTACATGATCAATTTCAGCGCGGAGCTGCGCAATGAGTTTAACAACCATGTGGATTGTAGATCGTATACATAAAGTATGCGTGTTTTTTTTTATAGACGTATTTCACATACTATCCTGCATCAAACATGAACACGGTGTATGCACATATTTTTCATGTCTTCTTCAAATGAAATACATGTGCAAACTGGACACTGATACAGTGGTGTGACACGATGACACAATTTTTCTGATACACAAGACAATGATAATGAAAATTCAAAGAATGGAGAAAAAAGTAACTATGTCTTTATCCCTCGTGTTAAACTATGTGCCGTTTATCATAAGACTGCAGTGCTTGTAAATGTAATGAAAATATTATTAGCCCTTTCAAATATTCTTCCGCATTTCTCCCTTGTGCTTGGGAGTTGTCATTTTTTCTCCACGTTCATATATTAATATGAATTATTCTGTATAATGAGTGTGTTGTAGGTCTATGTTTCATTGGTTGTGCAGTTTTCCAGAATCTTTTGCATATTTGAACCCTTTCCAGCAGTGACTATGATTGAGATCCATCTTTTCACACTGAGGACAACTGATGGACTCAAACACAACTATTAAAAAAAGGTTCAGACCTTCACTAATATGGGCGCTACAGAGCACCACATGGAGTAGTCGCATTTCGGGGGTTTTTTTGCGCTCTTCACATCCCTGGATTATTCTTTATTTTCAGCAATAATTTATTGCTAAACTCTGCTCGTTACCATTATTTACAACTGTGGACAAGGCCATTGCTAACTCTACTGACCCAGTTAATCTTGCTGGCATTATGGAGGCTATAAAATCAATGAGCGGCTCCATGAATGAAAAATTTTAGTCTTTGGAATCTACGTTGTCTCAAACTCTGGCCACACAGAAATTATTTTGCGAGTTACAGAACTCGAAAAGGCTAGTGCGGATTACGAGTGCCTCATTTCTGAACTGTGGAGGCTCACTGTCAGTTGGATGACCTTGAAGGGCGTTCGCGGTGGGAAAATATGAAGATCATCTGTCTGCCAGAAAAAGTGGAGGAAGGCTGAACAACTCACTTCGTAGCCGATTTCCTTGTGGAAATCTTTGGTGCCAGTAACTTTTCGAAACCACTGAAGATTGACCCGACCCATCGTACTTGCCCGATTGGAAAAGCAAAATCCTGTCCTCAGACTATGGTGGCCAGATTGCATCACTATCCGGATGAAGAGAAGATTCTGTATCTGTATTCTGTGCCCTTTATATACAAAGGTGCACGCACTCACTGTTGCTCTTCAAAAATTGTATTTATGACAGGTTGTCACAAAAACCTTTTGAGTTTCTATGTGTATATAATATGACAATGTTTTCTCTAATTAAACGGAAAAATATTTGAAGTGATCTCTCAGAGCGGATCTCTCATGAACAAAGTTCATGTGCTCATGTCCACATGTAGTGAGATAGCAAATGCTAAAAACACAAGCACTGCGTGCACTTGACAAAACCGTGCCATTCATTCACATAGACAAGCAGACTTCATATTTAAATAGTCTTTTTTGCACTTTAATATAAACAGACGCTAGTCCATATTGCAATTTGATTAAAGGTGCAATATGTAAAATATTTGCAGTAAAATATCCAAAAACCATTAGGCCAGAGTTATATATTTTGTTCAGTTGAGTACTTAAAATATCCCAAATATTTCCAACTCTTTGTAAATCATGAGAAAATTTCAATTTTAACCAAGGCTCCGGCAAGTGTGCGGGAATAGCCTGTCAGGACATCATATCCGCATTACCCTCAGTTTCCGCTTTTACTGCTGTAGAAACCATGACAAACATAGTCTCTTGGACAAATGCAGAATTAGTAGTTGTAGCGTCTATCAAGCAACTAGCTTGTTTCGAGCAGTTGTTATGGAACACAATTATTCTTTACTATTTTTAGATGGTCAACAAAAGACCAATAAAGTCTCATAAACGTAAACATCAACCAAATGACCCAAGAAGATTTTGGGACAAGAAGAGAAATAAATCGAGGATCAACATTGGTGTCGCATTTCCTAAATGGAGAGAACTGCGTGACAAACTTCAACTAGACCAGGGGTTCTCAACCTTTTGCAAGCTGGGCCCCCCCAAAGCTGGTTCATTGCAGTGGTGGCCCCAGTACCCAGTACAGTAGCACCAGACTTCTACTTCTGCTTTATTGTTGTTGTTGTTATTATTATTACTATCATTATTATTATTATTATTATTATTATTATTATTATTATTATTATTATCATCAGTAGGCCTATTATCTTTATTAGGCTACTGTTATAATTGGCAGTAGCACCAGACTTCTAATGTGAGCTTGCAGGCATTATTATTATTATTATTATTATTATTATTATTATGAGTAGTAGTAGGCCTATCATCATTACTAGGCTATTGCTATACAATTATATGAGGTTACATGCTTTATTGTTGTTGTTGTTGTTGTTATCATTATTATTATCATTATGAGTAGTAGTAGGCCTATCATCATTACTAGGCTATTGCTATACAATTATATGAGGTTACATGCTTTATCATCATCTGCATTTTTTACAGAAGCTTGCAGGTAGGTGATGTTAATGTGAGACCTGAGACTGCTTTGCCTTGCAAAGATCCTCATTTCTTGGCTCAATGTTTGATAAACATAGCCTCAAATCATCCTCGATTTGTGCACGATTGCGGTATTTCGTTTTGAGTGCAGTCATTTTTGAGAATCCTGCCTCACACAAATATGTCGACGTGAAAGGAAGGAGAATCTTCAAGGCGACGTCACAGACTTCAGGAGAGGGGCTCACGGCAGCACCCGCTGCTCGTTGAGCACAGTAGGCCTAACTGCAGAGTGATTTGTGCTTTTGAGTCTTGAAACACCACAAAAGTCTCCAAAAACACCAGTAAAAGTCGCTGGATTTGTCGCTTTTGACAAAAAAAAAGTCGCCAGGAGGATGATTTGTTTGTGTTATAATCAGTGCTTGAAATGGGGGAAAAGGTGGCGGTATACTCTCTTTGCATTAAAAATGTCATGATTTGCCACAGTGAAAAACAAAACTTGGGAGATATTGCTGTTACAACAATTTATTGTTGTTTATTTATTAACAGCATAAATGTATTTAAAGATGTTTGTGTGTGCGTGGCTGCGTGTGTGCGTGTGTTATTTCACAAAAACTAAAGAAAAGCTTTAACTGTAGCCTATATTCTGACTAGTTTATTTGTTCGTGTATATATATATATATATATATATATATATAAATAAACTAAATACGACCTCACGTTTTATACGTTTGCAGCCTCTGAAACTTCCGTCCGTCATAAAAATTAATTCGGATGGTTCGATTTTCTGCATTTTTCGCATCCGTAGCAAATATTTGAGGGGTGTTTTTGACAATTGAGAGCCAAAAAATGACGAATATGGAAAAACTAATACGACAGTTATACAACTAATACGACTCAGTCAGGGTGCAAGGACCTTAAACTTTTGAGGCTTGCGCAGCTTCTCGAGGAGAAATTAAACAAATGAGCGCCATTTTCTAAAGTCTATTAGCGCAGCACACACAAATAAACAAAATTGAAGATAAATTACTGCAGTTAAATTTCAAAATGTGGTGTTTTTATAATATTTATAACATTTGAATGCAGTTCAGCAACATACAGTTGTGTTCAAAATTATTCAACCCCCCAATGCTGTAAATGGTTTTAGAGAATTTAGAGTACATTTGTAATTGAATTCAGAATGAAATCCTACAAGGACTTCTTAAAGAAGCATATGCAACTAAAATGACATCAATTGGTTTTGTAATACAGTAGTAAATGTTTCTTTTGTGAATTCTTCATTGACACAATTATTCAACCCCTTAAAGACTACCACTCTGAAGAACAGAGGTCCATTGAAGTGTTTTCAATCAGGTATTGAAAGCACCTGTGGATGTCAGGGAGCAGCACTAAAGCCTAATAAGCACCAATTAGGCAGCTTTAAAATGACTGTGATACTCAGCTCCTTCTAGACATTTACTGGTGTGGTTACAAACATGGTGAAGTCAAGAGAATGGTCCAGGAAGACAAGAGAAGAGGTGATTACTCTTCACAGGAAGGGCAATGGCTATAAGAAGATTGCAAAGATGTTAAACATACCAAGAGACACCATAGGAAGCATCATTCGCAAATTCAAGGCAAAGGGCACTGTTGAAACGCTACCTGGTCGTGGCAGAAAGAAGATGCTGACTTCGACTGCTGTGCGCTACCTGAAGCGTAGAGTGGAGAAAAGTCCTCGTGTGACTGCTGAGGAACTGAGAAAAGATTTGTCAGATGTAGGTACTGAAGTTTCTGCTCAGACAATACGGCGCACCCTGCGTAATGAAGGCCTCCATGCCAGAACTCCCAGGCGCACCCCCTTGCTGTCTCCAAAGAATAAGAAGAGTCGACTGCAGTATGCCAAAAGTCATGTGGACAAACCACAGAAGTTTTGGGATAGTGTTCTGTGGACTGATGAAACAAAATTAGAACTGTTTGGGGCCCATGGATCAACGCTATGTTTGGAGGAGGAAGAACAAGGCCTATGAAGAAAAGAACACCTTGCCTACTGTGAAGCATGGCGGGGGGTCAATCATGCTTTGGGGCTGTTTTGCTTCTGCAGGTACTGGGAAGCTTCAGCGTGTGCAAGGTACCATGAATTCTCTTCAGTACCAGGAGATATTGGAGGACAATGTGATGCAGTCCGTCACAAACCTGAGGCTTGGGAGACGTTGGACCTTTCAACAGGACAATGATCCCAAGCATACCTCCAAGTCCACTAGAGCATGGTTGCAGATTAAAGGCTGGAACATTTTGAAATGGCCATCGCAGTCACCAGACTTAAATCCGATTGAGAACCTCTGGTGGGACTTAAAGAAAGCAGTTGCAGTGCGCAAGCCTAAGAATGTGACTGAACTGGAGGCTTTTGCCCATGATGAATGGGCGAAGATACCCGTAGCTCGCTGCAAGACACTTGTGTCAAGCTATGCTTCACGTTTAAAAGCTGTTATAACTGTAAAAGGATGTTGTACTAAGTATTAAGATTGAATGTCACTTGGGGGTTGAATAAAACTGATAATGATGTGAGCAGAGAAAAGACATTTGTGGTTATTTCATTATAAATGTTATGTTATATTTGTCTGACCTACACGTGCCTCTTTGATTTAATTGTAAGCAGGATGACTGAATGATCAAAATCAATGTCAAACCGGCCAAAACAATCAATTTCAGTGGGGGTTGAATAATTTTGAACACAACTGTACATCACACGACCTGACGACCAAGAGAGCTGACAATTGACCATCACTTCATTTACCATCAGCTCACGATTGAAAATGTGACACTGATTTCATGACAGTTCAACAAACAAGTTAATAATATTAAGTCACTTACATTTTAGACGAAATAATGACTGTCTTGGTCTATTTTAGCAGCGAAAATAGATCCGATGAATCCAAACAAAGATCACAGCATAGCGCATCTCACAGCAACACTCAATCGTGTTTTGAATGATTCAGTGTTTTGAACGAATCGGTTGAGTCAAAGATTCAATGACCCATGCACAAACATCTGTCTCATTCTTGATGAATTGGCCGTTTGAACGAATCGTTTGAATGAACGAATCAATGACTCGCTTAATAAAAACCGCTTATCGCCTGCATTTGCGCTCGCTATCGACAAACCAATCAAATTTGTTCAAAACTTTTTTTTAAATCAGTCCAAATACATTACATTTTTTATTCAGGAGTAATGTTTATACAAAACTATAACTTTTTATGACAGTAGTTTAGTGATAAAAAAAAAAATAAGTTTTTTTTCCTCCCATCCTGTAGCCTGCTCGCGCCCCCCCGGTTGAGAACCACTGAACTAGACAGAGACGCCGATCTTGCATGTGTTTTAATAGACATATTTCTCATACAGAATGTAACATGCCTTGAAGTGTTTATTAAGGACAGCGTTATTGCATTTGCTTTGTGATTAGTTTGTTGACATTGCCATACACTTCACCCGACGTGATAATGGAAATTAATACAGTTACACATAAATATTAAATCAGCCTTTTTGCAAAAGATGTGGGTACGTTCAACTGTACTATTACTAAAACTGCGCAGTGTTATCACACCAATGAATTGGACAAATGCAGTAATATCTTTGACAACCAATTTACAATTAAACCTTGCTCTACTTGCGGCTAATTCATTGTAATGAAATAAAATCATGTCATCAAGTGCAACATTTATAAACAGGGTTGGGGAGTAACAAAATACAAGTAACTTAGTTATGTATTTAAAATACAAAATTAGAGTAACTGTATTTTATTACAGTTACATTTTAAATGGGTGGTAATCAGATTACGGTTACATCTGAAAAGTATTTTAGATTACCAAAGTGATTTTTAAGTTTGAATTTTAATGTCATTTAAACAACAATTGGTGATTCTCTGCCTCTGACAGTCTGAAAAAGCGGAATTAAGTTTCATCAAAATTGTAATACTTTTAAGAGGGATCATAAAAATGTTGTTATTTTCATTTAGTACTGTCCTGAACAAGACAAATTGACTGAATTTATATATTTAAAAAAATTGACCAATTGTCAACTTACCTGTCCTGTCATGACCTGGGTGATCCAAGACTGTTTCCATGTTTTGTGATAGTTGTTTGTGAGTTATTTTATAATTGTAAAAAAGGTCACTGCAACTTTCACACAATTTGTTTTTTTTTTTCCCTCCTCAGAATTACGAGATTTAAACTCACAATTGCAAGTTATAAAGTTACAATTGGGAGGTATAAACTAGCAATACTAACTTTTTTTCTTGCAATTGTGAATTTAGTATGCGAGTTTATATCTCATAATTCTGACTTCTCAATATTGTGAGTTTATCTCATAATTCTGACTTCTCAATATTGTCAGTTTATATCTCATTATTTTGACTTTTCTCAATATTGTGAGTTTATATCATAATTCAGACTTCTCGATACTGTCAGTTTATATCTCATAATTTTGACTTCTCAATATTGCAAGTTTATATCTCATAATTTTGACTTCTCAATATTGCAAGTTTATATCTCATAATTGACTTTATAACTTGCAATTGCAACTTTATATCACACAATTCTGAGGAAAAAAGTCAGAATTGTGAGATAAAAACTTGCAATTACCTTTTTTGTGTTTGTTCCACACTTATTAGTATTCCAAAGTATTCTAAAGTATTTAGATTAAGTTGCTAAATTTGAGTAATGTAACGAAAGGTTACAAATTACTTTTTAAAGAATGTATTTTGTAATCTGTAGTGAAATACGTCTTAAAAGTAACCTACCCAGCCCTGTTTATAAAACTATTTCAACACATCCATGAACATGATATATGATTCCCATCTGACGGATTTAAATCAGCGGTGGAGTTGAAGTTGACAGTTCCCATAATTTAAGCAACACCATTGTTGTTTTGATTTTACACCTCTTGTGGCCAAAAACTTTACATTAAAGTACAAGTAACACAGTCCTACTTTTGATTTATTCATCAAATTGGAAAATTTGTGTAATTTGCGTGACATATTGCGTTATAAAGTAAATTCCAAGTGTTCTACTAGATTCCGTGATTCTATTAATGCATTCACGGAAGTCACAGAGCCCTAATTTACCTACACATGTATATGTGTAGGTCTTGCATATCTAACCATGCAAACTAAGGCATGAGAATGGTTAGTTACTAGGGGTATAACACTTCACTTGTTTTCTCCATGCATAGTCAGGATTTATAATCGATGAATCAACCTTGAAACATTTTTGAATCATTGATTTCGGTCAATAATCAATTTAAAATGCTAAAAATTCAAATTAATCGTGATTTGACAGCGATTCAGAGCTTTAAAATATATAAGCATTAAATTACTACATGTGCGGATTAATGGAGACGCACCCTCACAGCTCTTTTTCAGATACGCACTGGACTCACAATCTGTCAGTAGGTCTCGTTGTCACGTGTTTGAGCAGTCCACATTTGTGCTCCACTCTGGACAGCCACAGCAATTTACATGAGTAGATAAATAAAACACTTTCATTGCGTGAAAACATCACCGTTATTTTCTACAAGATAAAATACTGAAGCTTTATGGAAATGGGTCATACCACTGACATTACCCGAGCAGTTGAAGTTAAACCCCAATTATTCAACGACGCTCATTTATTGCATGGACTGAACAACACAATGCAAGTGTCTAAAATGCATACGCACATTTCCAGTGAATGATAAATGAAATATAAATTATTATCATTAAACAATGTATGCAGGAAACTGCAGAAATAACTACAAAATTAACAACATTGAAATCATAGTGTGTGGTTTATCAATCAGATAAGCATGAAAGTGTTTGTCATTACTATTGCAACACTATTATTTAAATAATCCTATGAACACATATTAAACAAATTCAGAATTGAATCTTTAACCCTTTCGCACGTAAGTTTAAAATATTATGGCTGAGCACTCAGCGTGAGTTTTTCAAGGCGACCGTTATTTAGAACGTGTCACTATACTGGTTCCATGGTGACGCGTCTTTGCTTGTCACGTGACAAGGCAACCTCAAAAGCGCTGAATGACTGATGATCTGCTTTTATTTAATTTTTCCTTTTTTATTCAAAATATTAACAAATTTGATGACTATAGCATGAAATATCTGATATTCCGATTGACAAATATGTGCAAGTGGATGTGTTTTGCTGTTTAAACACCTTTATAATGATCGCGTTAGTTGAGATATACGCGCGATGGGCGCCGCCATGTTAGTTTGCCCCGCATTACAGAGAATCGCGTCTGTTGGATTTACAGCGCATGAATTCATCCTTCTCCCGAAATACTTAAAAGTAAGTGAGCCGGTGAACTCAGAGAAGAAGAGAGTAAAGTTACTTACACAATGTGTATCTGATATGAATAAAACGTGCTGTCTAATTATTATGGAAATGATTGTTATTGCCGCTTCCATAGACATCAGTGTGTATTTTACAAACTCTAAATGTATTGATTTGTAAGTACTTATGTGCATTTAAATGTCTGAAACCTAAAATAAACATTATGTGGTTGAAAACACTGCATATTTGTGATATATTGACAGCGCTGAGCGCGTCTGTCACTGGCTCAGTGCCAGAGAACGCGCGCAAGCACTTTTGAATTTGGCAGTTAATCACATGATGCACTGAACGTTCTAATCACACCGATGTGATTGTACGCTCAGGGACCAGCCAAGACTGATCACACCGGTGTGATCATACGCATCAAAGGGTTAATCAAAACTCCTCAAATTTTAATGTGAATCATCTCGTATCGAATCGTTCTGCATTTGCAAAAATCGTTCTTGAATCGAAAACCTATTAATAAATCCAAACAATAACTATTTGGGAAAACTAAATGATAGGCAAATAACATAAGTTACAAATATTTGGTACACCTTTACCATAAACTATAGTAAGCCTTGCTTGAAGTATAATTCAAAGCCAAATTTCTCTAATTTCATTTCGGTATGACTTTTATCTGTTATCTGTAAACGCTGCAGCATTTCAGAAGAACTTACGGGAAGAACCCCAGGCATTCTCTCTCCATTCTTCACCCAGCAACATCCCTTTACGTCCATCTTTTGCCAATTCATCTGATTCCCACAATTTTTTTGCAGGAAGTAGCTGCAAAAAGAGTCAATGTGGTAATCACTTTTTGCAAAGTATATTCATACAAGAGGAAAAAAACATGTAGAGTTAACATACGTTAAAGGATTACAGGGAACTCAACAATTGTGATACTGGTCAAAAAGGATACAAAAAGACTATTAGCCTCAGATTTTAACAATATGGCTTTTTAAAAACTCTGATTACATACCTCACCCATTCCACGAGACTCCAGAGCCAAGGCTTGAAAGTCATAATTCATCTCATCCACAGCACGCACCTAGACAAAAAAATATTTCTCAATTTTTCCAGCTTTGCGCCTTTTATTTCCACCAGGATAGAGCTAGAATGCGCATAATGATACTCCCAAAGCGACAAAACTCCTATTTTGATTTTGCTCTCTTTAAGATGTGAAAAATTGTAGTAGTTAATAACCAGAAGGGAGAGTGCCATTTTAATTTGCTTTTCACTTGGTTCAATGAAACCAACTTGAAGTATATCAATGGAAAGCTTTATGGTCAATATGCTAATACATTATAAGGGTGGTCAGCGGTTCACTTGACTTTCATATTTATGTACACATAGGGGGAGAAATTTGTGCTCTGGGTGAGACTAGATGTTGCTGGCTTTTATTGTCCTGCTTCCATTAAAGAACTACTTCGTTGGCAAGAGTTTACATTTTTAAGAGCTGCTTTGTAAACATCTATATTGACTGAAAATATATGTCTCTAAGAACCTCTCCAGGGCTATGTTCAGACTGCAGGCAAACCAGATTTCTTCTCATATCAGATCTTTTCAGGCAAACGGTCCACACTATTAATTTTATGATCAAAAGTGATCAAATAAGATTTGTGTGCCACAGATATAACCAACCTATTTGCATGGGTTGCTTCAGTAACAATCTAGGTATATGCGACGAGGCTTTCAAAATGGAGGTGAGCAATTCCAGGTGTTATGGACATTTGCGCATCAATACTTGAAATATAAATTCTCATAGAATTTATTCACTACCAATATATTTAACTGTGTATGTTTTCCTAAAATCCTGACAATAGAGTGCAGACATCAAAAAAATATTAGAGGCAGAGGGAGGTTACAAAAATGTGGTTAGAGCCAAATTACAGACGGGTAAAAATGACTTTAAAAAGATGGCTGCATCTTTATTTTATTTTTTACACAGAGACTGGTGTTTCTATTAATAAAATCTGTTTACTTTAGTGATCTTTGTTGCATTATATGCCAGCTGTGACAGTTCAAAAAATTCTACTCTAACAGCAATGATGTTATTTGAAAATATTAAAGATGTTTACTATCACTGTAATATTAAAACTGTTTAAAAGAAAATTCAAAAAAATTGATGCATTATTAATAACTAGCACTTTGTGTTCCCATATTATTTTCATCAATAACATGATTTGATTAAAATACTTTCCTTATTGTCCAAGCGAGGCTCTCTCATTTATCCATGGCATGTATTTTGCTTCTTTATATGTAGCCCAAGCAATGTTGTCCTAATACTTATTTGCAGTATTAAGGTATTTTATTTTAGCTTGGCAATACATTTTTTGGTATCACTTTACAACAAGGACTTATTTGTTAATGTATGAAATAACAGAGCAATAACCTTTAAATGTTGAGATTGACATTAATTAGGATTTATAAATCCTGTAGAAGTATTGTTAATTAATGCTAACAAAATGAAACCTTATTGTAAAATGTTACCATTTTTATAAAGAAAGTTGGCCATAGGAATGTAAAATTAATTTTATAAGTTAAGGAATGGATCAAACTAGGCTGCTGTAATTTTATGTTTGATTTATGTTGAAGTGTTTGGGACATGGCTTTTAACGGTGAGCCTTTTATTTTTATAATCAGGTTCTCAAAGCATATCAAAATTTGGATTTAGATTTACCATCCAATATACCGTTATCGGCCTCAATGTAAAGAATCATTGGTACCAGCCAAAATTTTCATATTGGTGCAATCCCTTTTGTATGCAACTTCTATTGTTGTTCTGATTTTCTTTTGATATTTTATTGGATAAAATGTCTCTGATTTTATCTGTGATATTTTTCCTTTTGGCTTTATTTTATCCAATGTTGCAAAGCACATTGGTTAGCTTGCTGCCGTTTTAATGGTGTTATATAAATAAATACTTAAAATAAACTTGAAAAAATGCTTTATATGATGAACATTTTGAATTTGGCTTTTATTCACATATAAACATTCATCAACTCACACATCAGTTGTGGTAAACGGAAGCTCAAGCAACCAACGATGTTCATTCTCACGTAATACGCAAGTTTGAGCTTCCAGAAGAGGTTTGTTCTTTCGCATCAAGCGGTTTCAGTTGAGCTTCTCCTTATGTTCATTGATCAATGTTTGTGAATAAAAGCCTAAATTAAACCCATTTATCATATAAAGTGACAGTCTCTTCAGAAATTGTTGGACTAAGCCACTCAATTCATATGGATTAGTTTTATGACCTCTTTATGAACTTTTTGAAGCATTAATGTTTCAGTTGTGTAGGCTGTCTACGGAGGGACAGAAAGCTCTCAGATCAAAAAGATCATTTGAGTTCGGAAGATGAATGAAAAGTCTTACAGGTTTGGAATGACAAGAGGGCAAGTAATTAACGACAGAATTTTCATTTTTGAATGCGTAAATAGTGAATTGAGTTCTCATTTACTTCACATCTAAAGCCTGAGACACACAAAGCCGACTTCAGAACTAGAGTAGACGAAAACCGATGGTGTTGTTGCTTTGCGTTGGGTGTATCTGGCACAAAAAGCACCGCTTGAACACACAGCAGACTACAGCCCACTGTAAACTAGCACACGCGTTCTGTGCCTGTGTGTATGGAATTAACTGTCTATATCAGCAGGTATCAATAGTCTACATTCATCATTCAAAAGGAGAAACCGAAACAAGGACATACGAGAAACAAGCAGATGGGCAATTCCAGCGTTATGGACGTGACATTTGCAGTCAAAACATAAAATATAAATTCTCAGAAAATGCATTTAATACCAATATATTTAAATGTCTGTTTATATGTCCATACTCCCTTAATAAAGGAGTACAGACATCAGAAAAATATCAGTCTACACATACGTTTTATATTTAAAATGAGGGAAATAAACATGCGTTATGGACGTGACAAAAAAAGACGCGAGTTTGTGGGAGACAATATACTTTGTTGAAATTCTGTGAATTAAAATGCACAAGCCAAAATAAATAATACCAACCGAATGGATGAGTGTCGGCTCTCTATAGAACATAAATTATTTATTTTATTTTAGTTAAATTTTTTCCATTTATGAGGAAAAACGGACGTTACGGACGTGACGTCTTTCCGTTATGGACGTGACCGTTCCGAAACCATCACTTGGCTGACGCCGGAAAACTTGAACAGAGACCTTTTTGTGTCTCTCTTTTTATTTGAAACAACAAACATCTGAGACATCAGTAGGTAAGTCTGCACAATTAATCAAATTTAAACTGAAATCACCGTGTTATAGATTAGTTCACGCATATCTCTCATGCTGCTAAACTGTAACCGGCACGTGAGCATGTTCAAAACTCAATTCGGGCATGATATGCTTGATAATGTGGTGTTTACTTTAGACCCCGAAAGATACGGAATTGCTAATGCTTAGATACATAATCATTATATATGCATTTTATCATATCGATATTCTCCGGAGTCAAGAGCACCGGTTTCCCCTCAGTTTCCCCTCAGTCCCGTCAGTGAATTGAAACGCTGTCTGATTGTAACAGTCTGGAGAGCGGTTTTTGTTTTTTTTGCATGCAAAAAAGCAATCGTGTCACAATGATCGCAATATATTATGTTTTGTGTCAAACTAATCACAATGTTTATACCCGTTTTGCGTTGTTGAATGCGCAATCGTACTTTAAAATAGCCACATTATTGCAAAATTAGCCAATGCATTGAAATAATAATTGAAATGTTATCAAAATCACAATGAGAAATAACTGTCTTTGACCACAGAGGGCATGCGCGGGAAAGTAAGTGAGTCATCACAGAAGGCGCGTCTCATATTTCACTCTCTCTTTCTCTCTCTCACACACGCACACGCACACTCTATGGTACTATATGGTAGTATTAATTGATTTCTAAAAAGTTCTGATGTACAGTAATAGAGATCAATTTAATATATGTGTGGGGGTTTTTTAACAGTAAAATGATGAAAGACCAAGGTGAGTTTAAATAAGTTTGACTTCTTTCCACTCCATTTCAAGCATATAGATTCAAGCAATAGATCGATTTATATTGTAAAGTTGATGAATTTATCTTTTCGTATTGATTTAATCAGAATACTTCTTGATTGCCTTTGTTATGTGTCATTATATTGCTTGAAATAAATAAATAAATTAATTAATTAAACAAATATGCGCTGGTCAAATCATGCATGATTTAATATGAAGCGTCCGTAACGGTCACGTCCGTAACGCATAATTAGGTTGTTTAGACCAATTAAGTGAGATGATTTGTCAATCATAACTAGAATGGACATTTTTTGGCTTTGTACATAAAGTTTCAAATTAATTGTAATAATAATGATTATACAATATAAACTTATTCTTTAAATCGTTACGGACGTGACACAGCACTTTAGCGTCGAGTGATTTCCTAAATATAGCCTTCATAAATTTAAAGGGAAATGCAGTTATAACAAAGTGAGTGTATTTATATCTCAGTCATGCCCCCATCTTTCTGCAACATCCATACTATCAACAAAAAGTATAATTAAATGAGTCTTTGATCCCTCTTTTTAAAGCATGAAATTGGTTTGTATAAAAAAAAAAGAAATTTTAGTATCTGTGCACACCTTATCTGAGGTGAATTAACAGAAATGTACTTAAAATTTACATGACAGCACATCAATACAATAAAATACAGATCCAAATGGACAACTTAGAAAGGGTTTTGATTTTTTTATGATAACTTAAATTTTTCATAGCAAGGTTGACATTTGCGTGGAATTGCTCAGATACGAAAATCAAACAAAGCAGCACCATTGGTTACCATTTTGTATATCAGTTGATAACTTTCTTCATTTTAAGCAGGTCATGTTGTTAAGAAAATATTTGAGTTTTGGAATACTCAGGTAGGATAACAATTTTAGACCAGTCTTCTGTCTTGACTTACTTGCTCTCTTTCATCACTTTCGCATTAATTCATGCACTGACTTGTTCGCTAAACTAAATATCTAAGCAGAGTTCTCACTTTCACCGAAGGACCCAGATGCATAAATATGATGATAAATCGGGAGTATACATGTAAACAGTCAGTTATGCCTTTTAAATGAACGTAAACAGTTATAAATAAAATTCTTGTGTACCAGTATATTGGATATGTGCAGCTAACATTCCTGCTGCATTGCCGTCTGTTAATTGTTAATCAAACAACAAAAGACCAAAGAAATAGTCATCACTCATGACTCTTAACTAAATAACTTTTGTAACTTTAATAAGGATCAATGTATATTTAAATTATACAAAGAAAATACTTTACATTTGATTATTTTTGCACCTGAAAACTACAGTTAGACCAAATCTGAAAAGCAGTTTATTTAAATGCATCTTTGTTCTGTTGTATTTTTGTATTTGTGGTGGAATGGATCCAATTCATGTTCAATAGAAATGATTGGATGCAGCAATAAAATAGCTAGTTTCCTAGCATCCCTACAGTGAGCGTTATTTGACATTTAAAAATAGTTTTGGCCATTTGTTTTGCAATTTGTCTGTGCCTGCCGATTTCTGACCCACACAGCAAATGACAATCTAAATATTTTTTCAACCTGTTAATTTAAACTATGCTAAGATACATCTGAAGCTATATGTATATGACTTTATACTAAATGTCAGTAACTGTCACGTCTGTAACATTATTATTGTTGTTCAGAGCAAAAAAAGGGAGAGAAATCAAAAATAATATTTCTACAATATGCTTAGAGTTGACAAATTTTAAAAATGGGCGACCTTTAATCTCTCTTTTGAAAACGTGAACTACGGTTTGATGAACCATGGTGGATAAACATGCCGATTTTCTTTACATTTCTATTAAAAGCACATCAATGCAGTAAAATACAGACCTAAATGCAAAACTTAAATAAAGGTTTTGTTCTTGGTAAAAACTTTATTTTTTCATGGTAATGTTGACATTCACATGAAACGTAAGAAGTGCATCTTCTCGCTCTCCGAATAAGCAACCTGTCGAGTCAAGGAGCTGAACTCTTCCATTGCACAAGAAAAACTCAACGAAAGGGGAAACTGGTATATTGTGATAGTTCCCATTCAGTCAGTCACGTTCGACGTTACGTCAGATTGACGTCATGGGGTCTCGCTTGGGAGCCCAATCACCTCCACATAGTAAAAAACAAGACAATGAGAATTGGCCAGTGAGATTTACATGCCGGGCCCCTACCCTGGCATCCGGGTATAAATAGAGCCGGCATACTTACTTCATTCATACTTTTGCTTCGGAGCTGATCAGTTACAAACTGACAAACAATTTTAATTGCTCTCAATTTCCCTCTAAGCTCTTTGTTCTCTCGCTGGGCAGACAACACAGCAGCGGTGTGTGCATGGTGCGCCGGTTCGCTGGTGTGGAGCGAACGGCACGGCATTCATCCCTCGGTGTTCCAGCGGCAGAACATTTTCTAAAAGAGCAGCACGGGAGTACGCCCGTGTGTTTCTGGATGCGGTCGTTTCCTGACTTCATGTGACGGCCATGAGCGCTGTGTCGTACCAAGATCTGTTATCATCTTTTTCTGGTGGAGTCCATGCCGCTAAGTCCTCATACTTCCACGAAAAGATCAACGGCGCTACAAACACACGCTCACTCTTCAAGACATTCAACGCACTCCTCTGTCCCCCTCCACCACCACCCACCACGTCTTTAACTGCTGATCAATTCGCCAATTTCTTCACCAACAAGACATCTTCCATCAGGAGCCAGTTCTCTGCTCCACCCACACAGGAACTCATCCCCTCCTCATCCACTAATCTTCTCTCTTCCTTCTCCCTTCTCACGGAGGCGGAAGTATCAAAACTTCTCCTCTCCACTCTTCCCACCACCTGCCCTCTAGACCCCATCCCCTCACACCTTCTACAAGCAATCTCTCCCACTCTCTTACCAGCACTTACACACATTATTAACTCGTCTCTCCACACAGGCACTTTTCCTTCCACATTCAAGCAGGCTCGAGTAACCCCACTGCTTAAAAAACCCACGCTAAACACATCACTCGTGGACAACTACAGACCTGTCTCTCTCCTACCATTCATATCAAAAACACTTGAACGAGTTGTGTTCAACCAGGTGTCATCCTTCCTCACACAGAACAACCATCTGGACGTCAACCAATCTGGTTTCAAGAGCGGGCATTCCACAGAGACTGCGCTATTGTCCGTCACGGAATCCCTGCGAATTGCAAAGGCTGGTTCCAAATCATCTGTTCTCATTCTGCTGGATCTATCTGCTGCCTTCGACACCGTAAACCATCAAATTCTTCTGTCCACCCTCTCATCACTGGGTATCTCAGGTACTGCACTTCAGTGGTTTGAGTCCTATCTCACAGGTAGGTCTTTCAGAGTCTCCTGGGGAGGAGAGGAATCCAAACCTCATGAACTGATCACTGGGGTCCCTCAGGGTTCAGTTCTTGGTCCCCTCCTTTTCTCCATTTATACTACATCACTGGGTCCCATCATACAGGCACATGGTTTCTCCTTCCACTGCTATGCTGATGACACACAACTCTACCTGTCCTTCCAACCAGATGATTCCACCGTAGCTGCACGGATCTCAAGCTGTCTGGCGGAGATCTCCACGTGGATGGAAGAACACCACCTGCAGCTCAACCTGGCAAAGACTGAGCTTTTAGTCTTCCCTGCCACTCCTACTCTACAACACGACATCAACATACAGCTTGGTACAACCACCATTACCCCATCTAAGTCGGCCAGAAATCTTGAAGTTATCTTCGATGACCAACTGACCTTCAGAGACCACATCTCAAAGACGGCACGGTCATGCAGATTTGCACTTCGCAACATCAGGAAAATCCGTCCCTTCCTGACTGAGCACGCAACACAACTGCTTGTCCAGGCCCTGGTCATTTCAAGGCTTGATTACTGCAATGCTCTTCTGGCTGGTCTGCCGTCAAGAGCAATCAAACCTCTTCAAATGATCCAGAACGCTGCTGCTCGTCTTGTCTTCAACGAGCCTAAGAGAGCCCACGTCACGCCCCTCTTCATCTCTCTGCACTGGCTACCCCTCGCTGCTGCTCGCATCAAGTTCAAAGCGCTGATGCTTGCTTACAGATCCACCACAGGCTCTGCACCTTCCTACCTCCACACACTGCTACAATGCTACGTCCCCACCAGAAGCCTGCGATCACTAAAGGAGCGTAGGCTTGAGGTACCGTCACAGAGAGGCACAAAATCACTCTCCAGAATTCACTGCTCCCTGCTGGTGGAATGATCTCCCTACTTTCATCAGGAACGCAGAATCCCTGGCAATATTCAAGAGACAGCTGAAAACTCATCTCTTCCGTGAACACTTGATCCCCTCATATATAAAAAAAAAAAAAAACCCTTTCCTTTCCTCTTCCCTTTTCCCTTCCTACTCTAGCTTATGGTACTGAGCAATGTATGAAACTTGTATTGTGAGCACTTCCTGTGCTATTTGCCAATTCATGAAGAATCGCTTGTTTGTTTTCCTCACTTGTAAGTCTCTTTGGATAAAAGCGTCTGCTAAATGACTAAATGTAAATGTAAATCACGTGTCTGGGCAAACAGCACTGAATCAGCGCTCGTGGATGATTCATGCTCTCACTGCGAGAGCATGACCATGTAGACATTGCGATCGAGACTCTCCTTCTTTAATACAGAAGGAGGAGTCCCCTCTGCTGCTACCCAGCCCCCCGTGACTTTCCAAGGGAGAGCTGCGGGGATGGATAGCACTTTGAGAGGGTTACAGTGGGAGCCTCTTCGTCGGGTCAGCCACCACGAACCTCCCACTCCTCAACAATGCCATGTGCCGGTGCGGGTCCTTCTCATGAGGTACCCCGAATCTCATTCGGCGCACCGGATGAGGATCAGATGTCGATCGCTGCATCGGAGAGTGGACTGTTGTCTTCTGCAGATGAAGACAAAGCCGAACTTCCGCCCTCCGGGGTGGTTGCACAGTCTGAGTCCGATGCGGAGCTCACGGCTATGCGGGCTCGGGTAGCCATGGGCATCAGGCTCGAGTGGAACCCTCCAACGTGTCACAAGCGCTCGCGGCTTGACGATTGGTTTCTATGTCTAGCCCCAGTGCCATTTTTTCCCGAGCTGCATGAGGAGGTTCAGAAGACATGGAAGGCACCCCACACTACCAGAAGTCACTCTTCTACCTCCTCTACTCTCACTACCCTCGAAAGTGGGGCCGCCAAGGGGTACGTGGAAATTCCACAGGTGGAACGGGCGATTGCGGTGCACTTGTGTCTGGAGTCGGATGCCACCTGACGGAATCGTCCGCGTCTCCCGTCCAAGGCAGGTAAGACGACAGCGGCTCTCGCAGCTAAGGCTTACTCCACCGCCGGAGAGGCGGCCTCCGCCCTGCACGCCATGGCCATCTTGCAGGTCCATCAGGCGAAAGCTCTGAAAGAGCTGCACGAGGGTAGTTCGGACCCAGGGGTGTTGCGAGAACTGCGTGCTGCAACCGACCTCGCCCTCCGGGCGACAAAAGTCACAGCACGTGCCCTGGGCCAAACGATGTCAACCCTAGCGGTCCAGGAACGCAATCTCTGGCTGGACCTGGCTCAAATGAAGGATGCCGACAAAGTTCGCTTTCTTGACACACCCATTTCCCAGGCCGGCCTCTTCGGCGACACTGTCGAGGACTTTGCTCAGCAGAGATGGTGGAAATTGCTCTGCCTCAGGAGACGCAAAGGCACCGCTCCTTCCCCCCAGAGTGGGCCGGGGGATAAATCTTTCGTTCCCTTTTATTTTTTGTTCCGCCTCATCAATTATTTTTGTCCCACCTCATCATTAAAAGAGCAATTTCCACTATCTCTGAGCCAAAAAGGTCTGTGCTGACAGTGAGCGACGCACTGCTTCCTCACTCTCGGCCACACCCTCCATCGCCACAAGCAGGATACGAGCATGTCAGGGACGCACCACCTCCCCACACCCTCCTGCCCCGTCCCTCACAGGACATGCGGAGCCAAGTGAGTTCACATCACTCACTGCCTCTACCTCAGGACGCCCTGCTTCCCGGATTGGGCCTCAGTGCTCCATGCTGCCCCCCCGCTGGTACTTCTGGTGTTCGGATGGTGCCACTCGTACGGTGTCTGGGGGCCTGGCTAGGCCTTCCCAGCCTGTCCCGTTGGCTCATTCGAACAGTCAGACTCGGCTAGACGATCCAGTTTGCCAGGCGTCCCCACAGGTTCAGAGGCGTCCTATCCACCTCAGTGGTGGACAGAGATGCCTCTGTCTTGCGGGAGGAGATTGCGGTCCTATTGGCGAAGGACGCAATAGAGCCGGTCCCACCAGCCGAGATGAAGTCAGGGTTTTACAGCCTGTACTTCATAGTACCCAAGAAGTAGTACTGGAGAAGATTGTTGCTGAGCAATTAGTGGAACATTTAGAGTCTAACCAATTGCTGTATCCACAGCAGTTTGGATTCAGAGACAAATATTGCAGAGAAACAGCTAATTGCTATTTGCTTGAAAAAATAAAAGCCTCACTGGATAAAGGGAGCGTTGTCGGGGCTGTGTTCTTGGACCTAAAAAAGGCCTTTGACACTGTTAATCAGTGTTTTACTAAAAAAATTAAATCATTTTAAAATGTCATCAGAAACCTTGCAGTGGTTTAGGTCTTATTTGGGTGAAAGACAGCAACGTGTTAGGGTCAATGGGGTGATGTCATCTGTGCAGATAAACAGCATGGGAGTGCCACAAGGTTCTGTACTTGGCCCATTGTTGTTTACGATGTACATAAATGACCTACCAAATTGCTATCCGGGTGTCAGCTGCCAGATGTATGCTGATGACACTGTTGTCCATGTGTCTACTACAACACCTACTCTGGCAGGTGAGCAACTGACACAGGCATTAAATAATATTTCTAAATGGCTCGAGTTGTCTCACTTAACTCTTAATCTTACGAAAACCGTTTCTATGTGCTTCTCCATACGAAACAGGCCTGAAAGGGATGCATTTGAAGTGCGGATTGAGAATGAAGTAATTGAATCAGTGAATGAAGTCAAGTTTCTTGGGATTATTTTAGACAAGAATTTAAAATTTGATAGTCATATTAAGTACATTTGTAAGAAGGTCAAACCAAACTTAAATTGTTTTCGTGTTATTAGAAGGGACTTGTCATGTCAAACTGCAAAAATATACATGCATACAATGATATTTTCGCATTTATCATACTGTGTCACATCGTGGTCACAAGCCTCTGCAAATAAACTAAAGCCTATTATTTCAATATATAAACAGGCAATAAAAGTTATGGATCAGAAACCCATGAGATGGCATCATTGTGATGTTTTAAGAAAGCATAACCTTCTTAGCTTTGATAGTTTTGTTGATTTTAATTATCTCAAATTGTTATTTAAATGTCTAAATAATCGTCTGTCTCCATTGTTTTCTGAATTGGTCAGTAGGCGCCAGAGTTCTCATAGGGCAAAAACACGAGCCACTACTAGTGGTGACTGTCTTGTCCCAAAGTATAAAACTTCTTTTGGTCAGTCTGCTTTCTCGGCAAAGGGGCCAAAACTAGGGAATGCTTCACTGACTAATCTAAAACAAGAGACTAATGATAATGCTTTTAAAAGAGGACTTAAACAATGTTTAAAAACAAAACAACAGTGCTCACATGAATAATCCTTTATACTTAATTACTTTTGTGTTCTTGTTTGATTGTTGCCTTTGCTTTACAGCTTATATATGTAAATAATTTTGAATGTCTATTTTTATTTATTTATTCTTGAAATTTAATTTGGTTTTTTTGGGGTTTTTTCTCTCTCTGTATTATTAGTGTTGTATTATTATTTACATTATTAACAATGTTATTATTATGTTTATTATTGGTATTGTTGGTTTGTTTTTTCTCCTAAAAAGCCTCCTGTGGACTTTTTAAAATGAGCATATGTGCTAAAACACTTAAGCAAGTGCATATGGTCTGTCCAATGTAACTGCGATGTCCATGTCAAATAAAGAGAAATGAATGAAAGGCGGAGGGTTACGGCCAATCTTGGACTTGCGTGTCTTCAATCGGGCCCTGCACAAGCACCCGTTCAAGATGCTCACAGTAAAACGCGTGCTTACGTGCGTTCTCGGGCAGGATTTGTTTGCAGCTATCGACCTGAAGGACGTGTACTTCCATGTCTTGATCCTCCCTCGACACAGACCGTTTCTACATCTTGCGTTCGAGGGTCGGGCATACCAGTACAAGATCCTACCCTTCGGGCTGTCCCGGTCTCCCTGTGTCTTTACCAAAGTCGCGGAGGGGGGCCTTGCCCCACTCAGGGAAGTGGGCATTCGCATTCTCAACTACCTCGACGACTGGCTCATTCTGGCCCAGTCCCGAGAACAGTTGCGCGAACACAGGGACCGGGTGCTCACGCACCTAAGCTGGTTGGGGCTTCGGGTCAACTGGGAAAAGAGCAAACTCTGCCCAGTGCAGAGTATCTCTTTTCTCGGTGTGGAGCTGGACTCGGTCAACATGATGGCACGTCTCACCAACGAGTGTGCACAGTTGGTGCTGAGCTGCCTGAATTCGTGGGCATCACACCGAGCTATCACCACACATTCAGCCCATGGTTGGACCTTGCTTTTCTACGGGACGGGGTGCCCTTAGGTCAAGTGTCCAGGCATGTTGTTGTCACAACAGATGCCTCCACCACTGGCTGGAGTGCTGTATGCAATGGGCATGCTGCGTCGGGCTCCTGGACAGGACCCCAGCAGCGGTGGCATATCAATTGCCTCGAGTTGCTAGCAGTACTGCTGGCCCTGCACCGCTTTCGACCGCTGCTGCACGGCAAGCATGTACTGGTCCGTACGGACAACACATAACCAACCATAATCAACCACCGTGCGCCAACGCCCAGGAGGAGGAAACACCCCGAGTGGAGTGTGCTCTCACCCCGGGCATTGGCACGCGGCGCCTCTCTGGCAGACATCTGCAGAGCTGCAGGCTGGACGACACTGAACGCCCTGAAGGAGGGAACGGAGACGTTACGTCCTCTTGCCATAGCACTGAGTCACCGCTGAGCAGCATGAAGTGTATGAAGTGAGTATGCCGGCTCTATTTATACCCGGATGCCGGGGAAGGGGCCCGGCATGTAAATCTCACTGGCCAATTCTCATTGGCTTGTTTTTTTACTATGTGGAGGTGATTGGGCTCCCAAGCGAGACCCCATGACGTCAGTTCGACGTAACATCTCCGTTCCCTCCTTCAGGGAATGGGGGTTACATTAGTAACCTAGACGTTCTGTGGTGTAGTCACAGCCTAAAACTTTGGACATGTCATTTCAATACCGTATGAATACTTGTGGCATTTCTGTCACGGGTTTTGACGTTATCATTGTGGCACATTAAGAGTGCTGAAAAAGACCATTTTCAGAAAATCAGATTCGAGCAGCCCGAGCCTTCAGACCAAGAGACATTTGTAAAAGTCTATTTGGAATCACATTCCAAACCACCTCCAAATGTGGGTTGAATCAGATTTGAAAATATCTGATATCATGCATGTTTTTTTTGTTTGTTTTTTTTGTCCCATGTGTGGATAAATTCTAGATATGATAGGCAGACTGAACATAGCCTTACATCAAAAGGAGTACTATTGCATTTAAATCTTCCAGTAAGTAACCAATCACACATCTGCACTGGCTTTCTTTTTTTTTTTTACATGTTATATTTATAAGTTTACAACAAAATTATTAAAACAGCCACCTTAGTACCACGAGATCTCGCGAGACTAAAACGTGACAAGATTTCTCGTCGAGGTGAAAAGTTGTCTCATCGTGCTATCAGTGTGAGGGTGTAATTCTTATTGAAGACGTTTGTGTGGAAACATTTTGGTTTTCCAGTAGAAATAATAAACGGCGAAAGAATAACACACAAGACACAAACAATATGTAAACATTGATAGAAAACCATGCCGTACACCTCGGCAAAGGTTGTACAGACTCTTAGGGGCCGTTCACATATCGCGCGCAAAATGGAAGCGACAGTCGCGACGCGTATGCGGTGCGGCGCGCTTGATTTTCCTGCCGCACCTATGCCGCGGTAAAGCTAAAGCAAGGGCTAAAAATCTATCCCTTGCTGAAACTTCCTCATGGTTGTGGAGAGCACAGTTTATGGTTACATAGCAACGACAGACGCTACAGAAGCGCGAGCTCCCGAACGCTTTCAAAAGAAGGAAGGCCGCGCTTTACACGCTTTTTTAAGGCGCGATATGTGAACGGCCCCTAAAGAGGCAGAAACATCGCTATTACTGCTAACGGTTGGACTTCTCGGTGTGCGCAGAGCTATATAACAGTTACAGCCCACACAATCAATAGTGACTGGGAAATGGTCAACTTTGTACTGCAGTTAAAGTGACACTTAAAGTGTTATTTGAATTTTTTATTTACATGTTTGTTTTATTTATACTGTTTAATTTATGTTCGATCTGTAGAAAGAAGTCCAGTGAGATTTCTCATGTGAAATTATACAGGGCAGAAAACAATTGGTTGATTTTGTAGCAAAACATTTAGCAGTGTTTGCATGTTGTTTTACCGCAAGTAATTAATGAAAATAGAAGTAAAATGACATGCTTTACAAGTTGAATTCAAATTGCACCAACATTTTTGCATTTTATGATTTTCAGTTGAATAAAAGACTATTTTCCCTTCATACGTTTCATTATTGAGGATTTCTTAAAAATACTATAAAAATCTCATCTCGTGAACCCAATCTCGTGTCTCATCTCGTCTCGTGAGATAGGAGTCTCGTCACAACCCTATTATGTTTCTGTTACATTTAATTAGAAAGCCCTGTGTCTTTGTGTCCATGTTCACATTCCCTCACGCTAGGTCAAACTGAGCTCTAGCCATCATTAAATTAGAATATATTGAACATGAGATTGTCACTTGCTAAATGTATGATTCATTCATACCTGGTCAACATGGTTTCCATCACCAGTGGGCCAGCGGTGTTTGCTTGCAGTGCAGCCACCCAACTGCTCCCCAGGCTGTCTTTGAAAGAAATAGCCCACAGTGGCATCATCTTGGGAACGACCGCTCATTGGAGGCTGAGGGGTGCCGGGATTGGGATTGGCTACCCGGTCCATACCTGGCAGAGGGTGAGCTCCTCCAGGTCCTTGCCCAGCAACTCCTACTGTGGCTAGAGAACCCCCCACATGGACTCTGACCCCTCCGGTCTCTGGCGCACCATTTGTGTGCAGCATCCCGCCTCGCGTCTCCTGCCAGGCCACGTCATTCATACCCAAGATGCTGCATGGAATGCTCATTCCACGGAAAAGCCTTCAGAAAAAGGGTCAGAGAAGTTAAATGGCATTTAAAAAGTGAATTAGCCTCCAAAGCATTAGATTAGTCCTGATTATTAATAATAATAATAATAATAGTTATATTATACATGTATAAAAATTATGAACCATTTGAAATGCAGAATCATTGTGAAACAAAACTAATCAATAATATTTTATTTAGAGCATTTTATTGAGCATTTCCATCTTTTATCCACGTAATAACCTCCAAATACTATGCAAATTGCACACATGAATATAGTGAGGTTTTCTGCATCTATGGTTTAAAAATAAAATATTTCAACCACTGAGTGTACACGGTGTATATACGCAACAAATAAAACAAAATAGTCAGGAGAACAAAGCTGCAGCATAATTTAAGTCTTCATAAATGTGGCCACTAACTAAATCTTGCTTACTCATCTTCTAGAAAGAGAATTTTAAAAAGAGAATTTTAAAAAAACAAAAGATAGAGTAAGTAAATGCGTTTTAATAAAGACCTGAATTAACGAGTGGACAGGGATAGCAGGATGCTAACGGCTAACGCACTAAAAATGGACGGCGGTAAATTTTGGCATCATTTTAGATGTAAAATTACACAACGGTGCGGTTTCTTTTGCCTTTGAAGTTTACGGATTTTGTTGCGAGCTTGTGAGACTGAACCATTTAGTCTCAGCCATGTTTTTATTTGATCGAATTTGTCTGTTGTTTGTTTGCATCACAGGGCCCATGACTTCGCCAGCTAGCACCTCGCTAATATTCAGTACAAGAGTGGGCTTGTTTTAAACCCAATTTTTAAAACCCAAATTATTTCTATTTAAATATTTCTATTTCACTATAGTCTCTGAATTGATAAGAGTAAATGCAAGTACATATCGAATTCAACAGCGCAATAAAATGTCCTGACAAGCCCCATTTCAATGTGCTCGTGTTTATGGCTACTGCGCGAATCGCTTTGTTGATAAAAACACACAGGCCCTTTCACCTCTAAAAGTTAATTTAACAATCAACGAAACCTTTAAACACTAGTTACAAACAATTGTGAAATTCCACATGTCAACTTCGCGGTTATGAGCCCAACAACGAGGCAATTTCATGATAATTCATGAATAAATTCCGTGCCTTTTCGCTAATAGACTCACAACACGGCCCCCTCCTCAAGCCCCTAAACAAAAGGGACAACAATTGACATTTGCGGTCCGATATATCCATCACATTTGCTCAAACATACTCACGTGCGGTGTATGATGATGTTCAAGCCCGATGCTTCAATGTTGTGATGGACGCGGTTTTGTTTATAAGTTTAGTTTCCGTGGAGATGTGGGGTGTGTGTGTGTGTGTTTTAATGATTAGATGTTGGAGGGGCTTGTGTAGGAGTTTGGGAGGATTGGTGTCCTCCTCCCCTGTGCAATCTCTCTCTCTCTCTCTCTCCTCTCTCTCTCTCTCTCTCTCTCTCTCTCTCTCTCTCCTCTCTCTCTCTCTCTCTCTCTCTCTCTCTCTCTCTCTCTCTCTCTCTCTCTCTCTCTCTCTCTCGCTCTCTCTCTCTCTCTCTCTCTCTCTCTCTCTCTCTCTCTCTCTCTCTCTCTCTCGCTCTCTCTCTCTCTCTCTCCTCTCTCTCTCTCTCTCTCTCTCACACACACACTATCAGTGAGGACATTGCATAGACTTCCATTGATTTTGTGCCAGGTAAATAATATTTTCTATCACCTAACCCACCTTATAGGGAAGCAAAATTCACTTTTGCTTGTGGATGAAAATGTTTGCATATAAAATAAATTAACATATTCATATCGCAAGCGCAACAACTTAAAAGATATGAGTGACCGGTTTAATTTATCTATCTGTAAATATCTTGATATTGATTAAACTTGCTCATTTTTGCTCACATATATATTATGCGTTATGATGAATTATTCAGATATGTAACTTTATCATTGTGCTTTTTTGTGCTCTGCATTTAATCTTATATTATGATGTACACAAACCCATTTTTTTGTCTTTTTTGTTTATGATCGTTTATTTTTAAAGATACAACCATGGTATTTTCCCTAATCTTGTATGTAATTAGAAGTTCTGCAATAGATAATAATAAAAAAGACATGAGTCACAGCTGCACTAACACCTCATAGCATCAGTAACTCAACCCTACCTTGTGCGGTTTTTCGCAGTTACTCAAAGATCCCGTCTTTGGAGAAGAATGTTGATTTTGTACTCAGAAAATGTAAGTATTATTACTAAAAATAAGATTACCCCAGAATGAATTGCATTGCTAGCCCACCCCAACACTTACACACAATAATAATGAAAAATGCTGCCCAATACTTCATGATATTACTTCTTACTGAAAATGATGTTTTAGTGAAACAAGCAAAATGTCATTTGTTTTGTCATATGACATAGCTATGCATGAACACACACTAGACAAGCGCAGTCAAGGTGAATATATCTCAATTTTCAGTCAAGCAATGATTTAAAGCATGAATTAATATGAATTAATAAAATAATTATACTTTATTTACTGACAACAATAGGAAACAAATGAGTAAAAGAATGAATAAAAGTAAGCACAATAAATAAATACATATACAAGTCAACAACACATGAAACAAAGCTTTATTCAGACTTATTGTACCAATAATCACATATTTACAGGCATTGAACCCTCCTATTGTCCATCCTTCTGCCATTGTACCAATAATCACATATTTACAGGCATTGAACCCTCCTATTGTCCATCCTTCTGCCATCTCAACACAGCTGTGCCAATTCTGCAGCTTTATTTTGATGAAGCAGCTGATCACCGTGAACATCTGTCTTTGCTGTCGATCATGTCCCTCATTGCTGCTCTTCTCAATGGGGACATAATTGACCCAGAGGATGAGGAAGACCATGATGATGAACCCCTGAACCCCACAACCTTGAAGCAAGAGTTGGAGAAGATGTGCGAGACACTGGCTGCCACTGTGTCTGTTCCAAACATTTGTGGGCCTGCTCTCCAAGAACATAACTACCTGTTAAAAAAAACATTTAAAGATTAAAACATTTTACAATCCATCTAAGCATTCCGTTTCTTGCCATTTTTCATGCTAATATTTGATGTAGTTTTATTACTTTTGTGGTGTAGTGGGCTGAACCACTGAAATGGTAAAAAGGAAGTTGCTGGTTCAATCTCTACAGCAGTCACCACCAATAGGCAATCACTTATTTCCAGGGATTTCATGTCAGCGTAACCGATATTGCGTCATCGGGCGGGCGTTGCCTATTTGATTATTTGCATAGGTCAACGAACATGCGTAGATTAGGACCAAACCATTAGCTTAAATTGCTTCAGATATCGTTTGTCCAAGATCGTGGGTGTTTTTCAAATTACATTCATACTGTTACAACTTACCTTTCCGCGATCGCGGATGTTTCATGTCAAATTACATTAATAATGTTACAATAACTTCAGATACCTGTCCTGATCACCGGTGTTTCATGTCAAATTACATTAATAATGTTATAACTTCAGATACCTGTCCTGATCACCGGTGTTTCATGTCAAATTACATTAATAATGTTACAATAACTTCAGATACCTGTCCTGATCACCGGTGTTTCATGTCAAATTACATTAATAATGTTACAATAACTTCAGATACCTGTCCTGATCACCGGTGTTTCATGTCAAATTACATTAATAATGTTACAATAACTTCAGATACCTGTCCTGATCACCGGTGTTTCATGTCAAATTACATTAATAATGTTACAATAACTTCAGATACCTGTCCTGATCACCGGTGTTTCATGTCAAATTACATTAATAATGTTACAATAACTTCAGATACCTGTCCTGATCACCGGTGTTTCATGTCAAATTACATTAATAATATTACAATAACTTCAGACACCTGTCCTGATCACCGGTGTTTCATGTCAAATTACATGAATAATGTTACAATAACTTCAGACACCTGTCCTGATCACCGGTGTTTCATGTCAAATTACATGAATAATGTTACAATAACTTCAGACACCTGTCCTGATCACCGGTGTTTCATGTCAAATTACATTAATAATGTTACAATAACTTCAGACACCTGTCCTGATCACCGGTGTTTCATGTCAAATTACATGAATAATGTTACAATAACTTCAGACACCTGTCCTGATCACCGGTGTTTCATGTCAAATTACATGAATAATGTTACAATAACTTCAGACACCTGTCTTGATCACCGGTGTTTCATGTCAAATTACATTAATAATATTACAATAACTTCAGACACCTGTCCTGATCACCGGTGTTTCATGTCAAATTACATTAATAATGTTACAATAACTTCAGACACCTGTCCTGATCACCGGTGTTTCATGTCAAATTACATGAATAATGTTACAATAACTTCAGACACCTGTCCTGACACAGCGTGCATTCTCCAAGAACATGACTACCTGTTAAAAAAACATTTTTTTAACATTTTTTTTTTATTTTCTTGCCATTTTTTCATGCAAATTTTAGATGTAGTTTTACTTCTTTTGTGGTGTAGTGGGCTGAACCACTGAACTGGTAAGCAGAAGGTTGCTGGTTCGATCACCACTAATGCGTCCTTGAACAAGTCACTGGTGTTAACTGACATCTTCTACAATACAAATGTTCCTTCATTTATCAACAGTACAAATGGTCAAATAAAACAGATAACTAATGTTGAATTACTTGTACATTGTTTATTTATTTTACTCACATTCATGTAAGCCTTGAATTCTTCATAATAGCACACACTCAGCTGTCTATATCATGTTGTGATGTGCTCATCATCTGCAATACTTATTGAATATTTCCCTGTCAGATGTTAAATAAACATTTAGTAAGCGTGTTTATGATGTATATGGTTCAGAAGTCATGTAAATCCACTTTGGTGGCATATGTGATCTTACTAGAGCTCCCCTGTTAGCTGTACGTAATAAAACGTGTTTTTTACAGCAAAATCATAACTATACTGCCTAGCGTCTTTACACCTTCAACACTTCAAAAGTTTACAGTAGTTCAACAAATGCGATTTTAACGCAAGGAATATTTTCAATACTCACATTTGAAAACGCCTCTTTCTACTCCGCGTTTGATTGACGTATCCTCTCCCGTGGCCTCCTGGGATAGAAAAGTACTTTTCGGAAAGCGCTCAAGAATCTGGGCAGAAGCAGTAGGCCATCCGGGAACTTCTTGACTACTCTTTTATGACTACTAAGATTTCGGACATACTTATTCGCTCACCTACTGCTTTTCCCCTACTATATAGTAGAGAAGTAGGCGATTTCGGACGAACTTAAAGTAGACGTACATCCCAATCTCGCGAGAAATAATACGTCACCGAGGTAGTTCTCGCTTACTCTTTTATGACTACTAATGTTTCGGACATACTTATTTGCTCGCCTACTACTTTTTGCCTACTCAATAGTAGAGAAGTAGGCGATTTCGAACGCAGCCTCTGTCTCTGGAGGTGCGATACCACAAGTCATGTTACAGACAGTACACCAGGTTCTTGACAAAGTCTTCTACAACAGTTACTGGGACCTCAGAAGAACAGTGAGTTATTATATTGCATTATCAAATGCTAATTATAGATTATCCATGTACATAGTCTGTTTTGACTGCACAATTCTTGGCACAGTTATTCAATATGATCAAATGTGCAGTGGTTCGTGAAGTTAGAATAAACTTTTACAGTTTTTTTCAATTGCTAACAAGCATTGTTCAATACTGAAACCACATTTTCAAAACTCTTCACACAGTCTGCATTACCAGCATGAATGTTGGCCAAACAGTTCATCTCACCTCCAAAACTCACTCAGACCAACATAACACTGGCAACATTTCTCATTGAGAAAACACACATTTCATCCACAACACACTGACCTAAAAAACACTAACAACAGGAAGCATTACATCATTGATGAACTTTTCTTTTTTAAAGTTTCAATGATTTTCCACATAAATCAGTTCTTCATATAGAATACTGTAACACAATTTCACTTTATTGAAAGCATTTGTAACACAAATGAATCAGAAATTAATCAAAATTTTATTTTTTTTTTTTATATGAATATAGTACTTGAAAATTATAACCAAAAGGTGAAAAAAGAGGGAAAAAACTCCAGGGCTGCAATGATAATAAAAAAAGATTAAATAAAATACATTCTGCACATTACTGTAACAACATTTGTAGTTGTTTATTATAGTAAATTACAGTGATGGTTCTAGTCGACTCTCTCTCTTGCATTTGGCCACAAGTTCTCATCAACATCACATCTGAAGTCGTCTCCTGCTGGAAAGTCTAATCCATTCCTGGCAGTCTTCAGGAGAAATGTCTCCAGTAAAGTCATCTGGTCATGTGGATGGTGGTCATAAACCTTCCACCTGGGATGGGGTGGAATTTCAGCTAAAATTGCAATTAGCTTGTAATGATTATTTTTTAATTTTTGGCTATAAAATTGAAAATATTTTAAAATAATTATTGCATAATTGCTTGGAATTTGCCATCATTCTGTTTTGAATGTGTTTTTAATCATTTTGAATGCAGTGTTTTAGCATTAGAAAAATGTGCTGAAAATACACAGTATTTTGCATGTTGTGGAGCACGAATGGGAAAAGAGTTCATGAATTTGTCACTGAGTGGTCACTGAATGCATTGAGTCTGAAAGCAATGAAAAATGGTTCACAGTTTGGTCTGCATTGACTTGTGTTTCGCTGACTGTGTGAAGAGTTTTGAGAATGTGGTTTCAGTATTGAACAATGCTTGTTAGCAATTGAAAAAAACTTTAATGATCTATTACCAATTATTATATTTTATATTTAAAATAGAAGCAATTGTGAAATAGTTATGATGCACAAAATAATATCTTTTCCGTTTTTTTTTTCAGAAATAATCCAACCTTCAATGCCAGCTACAAGATCATCTGTAAAAGGATAATTCGCCATAAAATAATTGTAAAACAAGAGGTGCTGACAATGATGCAGCTAAGAATCTTTTTAAATCTTGTGAAAAAACATGAAGATTTTGATGCTTCAGACTACAGGTAATTTAAATACGAGTTTCTTTTAAATATGCAGTTCCGGAAAGAATGTTTTGCAACATTTATATTGCAAATACATTCTATACATCAGTTGTGTCTACATCATCATGAACAGCTGCTTCAGCTAAAGCCTGTTCTACGTGCAGCCTTTCAGAATACATGTACACATTCCTGTGAAACCAAAATATCTCTTCTCCTCCTGCACATAACATGCAAACTCAACTCTCATGCATTACACTCTTTCAAATAGAATATACATTTGATTATATATTTAAATAATATTAAAACAATGAAATTTTAATCTTCAGGAGGTAGATTTTGAGGTGAGGGGACTGACAAGGCAGAAGGTAAAGTGGTACAACCGTTCTATCAATAAGCAGACCTGCCAACCTGTACGCACTTTGCGTAGCGGATACGCATTTTGACTTCAAAGTACGCTGGTGTCACCGAGACGAACTCCGTGATTCCCTCCTCTGGCCGCCGGAGGGCACCATCTCCCGAATACTGAGACTGTTCACTCTCACTACATTTCCCATAAGCCCCATACCTAGGTCCTGATTACCAGCCAGCTGTCCGGCATTAGTTTGGACTATTTAAAGTGCGTGCTTGCAGTTCCTCTTCGCGAGGTCTTGTTTCCATTCGGACAATTCTAAGCGTTATTTCCTGTTATTGCTACTCTGTTGCCTATCACTATCTGCTTACCGTTCACCACTCATTGCTGCCTGCCTCTGTGTTTGTCTGCCTGGTTTATCGACTCTGATTGTTTGCTGCCCGTCCTGATCCCTGCCTGTTAACCGACCACGATACTGTCTTGTCTCTGCCATTCTTGTTCTCCGGTATTCTGACCCCTGCCTGTTTGATTATTCTAATAAAGCCAGCACATGGATCCAAACTTTAGTGACGACTCGTTACAGAAGACCTCGCCAGAACTCGATCCAGCGGCTTTTCCTCACCTGTGTGCTACCATGTCTGCTCAGGCAAGTCAACTCGCTGCTCACCAGCACCAATTAAACCGACTTACCTCTCTCACGGAGGAACTGGTCAAGGCGCTGCAAGCTCTGCACACCACGCCTACCCAGACCACAGCATCAGCGCCCGCGGCAGCCGCCATTTCACACACGAGCGAGATATCATCACCGGTGAGTCCTCGTTTATCCTTCCCTGAACGCTTTGACGGAGATCCACTCAGATGTAAGGGATTTTGTTTGCAATGCTCGTTGTTTCTCGCCCAACAACCCGCACTATATCCCACTGAGGCGTCGAAAATCGCATTTGTTTGTTCCCTGCTCGCCGGAAGGGCTCTAGAATGGATTACTGCCGTTTGGCGTGTTGACGGAACTGCTTTCCCAACTTATGATTCATTTATGCAAAGATTCAAAGAGGTCTTCGATCACCCTCATGAGGGGAGAGGGGCTACCGATCGTTTGCTAGAGCTCACCCAGGGACGTCGCACCGCAGCTGAATATGCCCTAGCTTCAAAACTGTATTTCGCCGGGGGTTAAGCCCCGATCTACGATCGGAACTAGCGTGTCGAGATGAGGGAAAGAACTTGGATCAGTTCATTGAACTAACGATTCACATTGACAATTTGATTCGATCTCGACGAAACACACAACGCAGCGCGGTGAGATCTTCCCCGCCACCACACGCTGAGGAGTCTGAACCGATGCAGTTAAATAACTATCATTTGTCACCAGAGGAGCGTAATCGAAGAATGTCGCAACGACTCTGTTTGTACTGTGGTCAGCCTGGTCATCTGCGCCTTTCCTGCCCATCTCGTCCTGCAACTGATCGCCAACGAGGGGTGAGTCTACCAATCGATACGTTGAATTCAGAGCTGTGCATTAATGTTCCTGTTACTTTAAAGATACATGATCAGTACGTCTCTACCCAGGCCTTGCTAGATTCCGGTGCTGCTGGGAATTTTGTGTCTCAAGGGTTTGCGGCTAAGCATAATATTGCCCTTATCAATCTCCCCTCTTCTCTCACAGTGGAGGCGATAGACGGGAGACCACTCGGTTCAGGATCAATTTCAACCATAACGGAGCAACTGGTGATGCAGACGGGTATCCTACACTCAGAGACCATCCAGTTTTATGTTCTCCCCACTTCCACTGTGACTATCATTTTAGGTTTACCCTGGCTCCGAAGACATAACCCTATTATTTCATGGAGAGATGGTCAGATTGCACAATGGCGTAAAACTTGTTATAAAACCTGTATCTCAACCGACCTTCCCGTGTCTCTCCGAAATGTTTCTTTGTCAGATACAGCCCCTGATGAGACCCTGCCAGAGGAGTACAGGGATTTGGCCGAAGCCTTCAGCAAGGCCAACGCATCAAAATTACCACCCCACCGTCCCTACGACTGTGCCATCGATCTCCTACCAGGCACCACTCCACCTAAAGGTCGTATATTCCCTTTATCACAACCTGAATCAGAGTCTATGAAGAAGTATATTGACGAGGAACTCGCTAAGGGGTTTATCAGGCCTTCGACCTCCCCGGCATCTGCTGGGTTTTTCTTCGTGCATAAGAAAGATGGCGGTCTCAGGCCGTGTATTGACTACAGGGGCCTCAACGAGATGACCGTGAAGTATCGTTACCCATTACCTTTAGTTCCGGCAGCACTAGAACAACTACACACTGCTAAGTTTTTCACTAAACTTGACCTTCGATGTGCTTACAACCTCATACGTATCAGGGAGGGTGACGAGTGGAAAACCGCCTTTTCGACCACAACTGGCCACTACGAATATTTGGTAATGCCATTCGGGCTGGTCAATAGTCCGTCCATCTTCCAGGCGTTCGTGAACGACATCTTCCGAGACATGCTCAATCGATCCGTCATTGTATACATAGACGATATCTTGATCTACTCTGACACCTACAACGAGCACGTGAACCAGGTCAGAACAGTCTTAAAACGCCTGATTAAATACCAACTCTTTGCCAAACTCGAAAAATGTGAGTTTCACCAAACATCCACGGCCTTCTTAGGGTATATCATTAGCCCCGATGGCGTGACCATGGATGAGAAGAAAGTAACTGCCGTTCTCAACTGGCCCCAACCCAGCACGTTAAAGGAGCTCCAACGTTTCCTAGGGTTTGCGAACTTCTACCGACGCTTCATCCGTAATTTTAGTTCAGTGGCGAATCCTCTAACATCCATGGTGAGAAAAGGTAATTATCGGCTAACCTGGTCCGCTGAAGCTTTGCTGGCTTTCCAACAGTTAAAAGAACGGTTTTCATCGGCTCCTTTTCTCAGACATCCTAACCCCGACCTTCCTTTCGTGGTAGAGGTGGACGCCTCCAGTTCAGGTATAGGAGCCATTCTCTCGCAACGACAAGGGGAACCACCCAAACTTTATCCCTGTGCCTATCACTCACGCAAACTCACCGGCGCTGAAAAGAATTACGATGTGGGGGATAGAGAATTACTGGCAATGAAGGCGGCTTTCGAAGAGTGGCGCCATTGGCTAGAGGGAGCCAAACACCCCTTTACAGTTCTTACCGACCATAAGAATCTCAAATACTTAAGAACCGCCAAGAGACTAAACCCCCGACAGGCTAGATGGTCTCTTTTCTTTTCACGTTTTCAGTTCACCGTGACTTATCGCCCTGGGTCCAAGAATATAAAAGCTGACGCCCTCTCCAGACAATCAGAGACTCAAGACACTCCTCAGACCCTAGAAACGGTAATTCCTCCCAAACTAGTCATGTCCCCCATCCAGTGGGATATTAGCACAGAGCTTGAACAACATAACGCTCAGAACCCAGTTCCCCCTGACTGTCCGGCTGACAAGGTCTATGTCCCTGAACCGTACAGAACTCGATTAATCCAACAGATTCACGGTCATCCGTCCTCCGGTCATCCAGGCATAACGGCCACAATTCACCTCGTTCAGAATCAGTTCTGGTGGCCTACCCTGAATACTGATGTCACCCAGTCTGTCAAACGCTGTGAGAGTTGTAATATGCACAAAGCATCTCGCCAAGCACCAGCAGGACTTTTGCAACCATTACCCCTACCCCAACGCCCTTGGTCTCACATAGCCATTGATTTCATAACTGATCTGCCACTCTCTAACCAATGTACCACCATTCTTACTATCATTGACAGATTCTCTAAAGCCTGCCGCCTGCTGCCTCTCCCCAAGTTACCCACTGCCCTTCAGACTGCTGAGCACCTCTGCAATTGGGTGTTTCGCCTCTATGGACTCCCAGAGGACATCCTGTTGGACAGAGGGCCCCAATTCACATCAGGATTGTGGTCCGCTCTCTTTCAGTCACTCAATGTTAATGTAAGCCTCACGTCAGGGTATCATCCCCAGTCAAACGGGCAAGTGGAGAGGTTAAACCAAGAACTCACACGGTTCCTGCGCTCCTACTGTAGTCACCATCAAGCAGACTGGTCTCGTTATATCATGTGGGCCGAATACGCCCAGAACTCCTTACGCAAAGAGGCAACCGGATTAACCCCTTTCCAGTGCGTCCTGGGCTTTCAACCTCCTCTCTTCCCCTGGTCAGGGGAACCGACAAATGTTCCAGCGGTTAACGATTGGCTCACTCGTAGCGAGGAGATTTGGAACCAGGCCCACACTCATCTACAACGCGCCATTCGACGCCAGAAGGAGCAGGCCGACCGCCATCGCCGAAGCAACCCTGAGTATCAGCCAGGACAATGGGTTTGGCTCTCTACACGAGACCTCCGACTCCGACTTCCCTGCAGAAAACTCAGCCCTAGGTATGTGGGTCCCTTTCAAATCATACGACAAATAACTCCTGTGTCTTTCCGTCTTGACCTACCTAACCACTTCCGTATTTCCCCTACCTTTCATGTGTCCCTGTTAAAGCCCGCCGACGGTCCCAGCGAGGAGGGGGAGGAGAGGTCCGGTGATGAGGGTCCTCCGCCCATGATAATTGAGGCCGAGGAGGCGTACCGTGTGCACGAGTTGCTGGACTCAAGACGCCGAGGAGGAACGCTACAGTACCTGGTTGACTGGGAGGGATATGGTCCCGAGGAGCGCTCTTGGGTCAATGCCAACGACATTCTAGACCCCAACTTAATGGAGGACTTCCACCGAGCACATCCTGAAAGACCTGCCCCCCGACCACGCGGTAGACCTCGACGTCAACGGCCTCCTCGCGCCAGGAGGCGCTCTCAGGGGGAGGGCTCTGTCACCGAGACGAACTCCGTGATTCCCTCCTCTGGCCGCCGGAGGGCACCATCTCCCGAATACTGAGACTGTTCACTCTCACTACATTTCCCATAAGCCCCATACCTAGGTCCTGATTACCAGCCAGCTGTCCGGCATTAGTTTGGACTATTTAAAGTGCGTTCTTGCAGTTCCTCTTCGCGAGGTCTTGTTTCCATTCAGACAATTCTAAGCGTTATTTCCTGTTATTGCTACTCTGTTGCCTATCACTATCTGCTTACCGTTCACCACTCATTGCTGCCTGCCTCTGTGTTTGTCTGCCTGGTTTATCGACTCTGATTGTTTGCTGCCCGTCCTGATCCCTGCCTGTTAACCGACCACGATACTGTCTTGTCTCTGCCATTCTTGTTCTCCGGTATTCTGACCCCTGCCTGTTTGATTATTCTAATAAAGCCAGCACATGGATCCAAACTTTAGTGACGACTCGTTACAGCTGGTACGATTTGTCACTCTAAACTACGCAAAAACCTGGTGACGCCTCTGTGCACGTGCAGTCCTCAAATCAAGCAACAGCAAAAGAAGAAGAGTTCGACCAATCATAGCGCTAGGTTCTTCCCCCAAATAGCAAGTGAGGGATGATTGACAGATGCGTAAAGCCTATCATTAAAAAGAGACTGAAAATCGACACTAATAAAGATTCCCGCTCGATCCCCCTTCCACTTGCGCCTTTTGACTGACGAACAGTAGGCGACAATAATCGCGGTACTTCTGACTCCTGAAGGTAAACGGCCTGGGTTCGATGTGGAAAGGTGAAATATTGTTTTGAGTTAACTTAAACCTCTGGATTCGATGATCGCATGGATTATCTTAAAATACTCCGTCATTCATGTTTCCTCAGATAAGAGGAAGACATCAACAAGCCATGCAAATTATAAAATACTCAAGTAATGCTGAACAATAAATGATTATGATTAATAAGTGATTATGAAAGTGCTGTGATTTCTGGATGACTGATCAGCTTATCAATAAGCGTGAGTCAGGAGAAACAGGCGTACATTTATTAATTCTCAGTGTTGAGCAACATAGCCTGCATATGTTACGTTATTGTGTTATAGTGACCAGCTTGAGGCTTAAGAACACTAATACCAATTATTGTCCTCATAGCAGTTAATATTTGGGGCAGACTTTTTTTGTTGTTTTTTTAAGGCTACCTGAATTTTTATACCTGACCAGTTGAAAGGGTTTAAAATAGGTTTTTAAAGACTGGAAATATATATCCTGATATAACATTAATAGCTGATCGCGCAATTGAATATGAATTAATTTAGATCTTTGATTTTTTTTCATTTCTCTTAATTTCAATTGCCCTTTCTTTCGGGTGCCTCGCCACACAAAGAACTCTAGTCGCGATCGATGTTCTTTCGATCACAATCCGATTAGTTTAGAATCAAAACAGAGGAATATAGCGTTTACTAAAAAACACAAATTATGGAATCGCCACACGCTTATTCTCATAAAAGTGCCATTCGATTTAGTCATGATACTATAACATGTCAAGTCATAATAGTCAGAAATCCAAAATCTTAATATCGTGCCACATGCTCCGTATATTGAGATTTCAGTATGATCTATCCTAACACCTACAATTGCGGAAGCGAGAAAACCCACATAAAATCTACCGGTGACAAATGATTTCAGATTAATTCAAAATAAATCAAGATATAACAATTTATTCATCAGGTAAAAATGTATCAATGCCAATTACACAATTATAAACCAATTTAAATATAATAAATACATAACATCAATCACTCAAAAGATTTCTCTAAGAGTATTTAAAAGTTATGCATACACACAGAGATGGTGGATGAAAGTCTTAAAGATATTCACCATCTCTATGTGGGGGCCTCTGGCTACAGAATGTCCCATCTTGCTGCTGTATCTTTTCCCCTAAATACCCAGACCAGAACAAAAGAATTGTAAATATGTATTGCCCCCACACCTGGCTTTGGGGGGGAGGAGGTGGTTTTCTTGAAGAGAACAGAATTCTCCTAAGTTTTCAAACTCTCTCATAATACTAGTGACTGCTGTGAAACTGAGACCATTTTACCAATCGCACTGAGACATTTAAAATGATACTAAACATGAAATTGGAAAATAATAGATTCACAAGATACATCATACATAGTACATATGCATTCTTAGAGAACTTTAGTGACTTGAATCAGAGGGGGGGTAGGGAGTGGAGAGAGGAGGGGCTGGTCACATAGATGAGTGAGGACAGTTTGGGCAGGGTGTTGTCCTATTCCTTTGAAGTCTTCTTTTCAGATGAGTTTTATTGCTTTATTGCAGGATGCCTGATCTCAGCTTTATCTTAGCAGGAAAATCAAACCTTACATTATTCTTATGTCATAAAACGGTGTACTTCAATTAACAGTGTTAATTAACACAGGTTCTGTGGGAAAATCATCCTTTTATATTCAAATTGCTTACCTGAAATTAATATCGACACTGGACCAAATGCATAGTGATGACCTTTATATTTACCTGCACTGCTTCTGAATTAGAAAAATAGTTTCAATATTAAGTATATCTTATGTCTTGCAGATGTTGACTCTAGGGCAGCCCTCATCTTTCTGCCTTACATCTTACATCAGGAAAACATTGATCGTTTTACACTTGGAGAGGTATGTCTTGCTTGCTAAAATCTCTTTTGTTCACCTCTATAACACCAAATACACTTGACAAATGTACTTTTAGAAAGAAAATCGCATTTTTAACACCACACATCTCCACTTAAAGGAATACTTTATCCACTTTTAAATATTTCATTACTTTAAAGTAACTTAACAATGGTGGAAGACAAAGCAATAGTACCATCCAATTAAATCTTCAGCATAGCAACAATGATGAGGTGATCCGCCTCATTACCACTTTACGTACCAGTTAAGAGTCATCAATTCTTGCTTAAAGTATTAACAGCCGTTCATACCTGTTCTTGTGTGAAAGGAAAAAGCAGAAGTTTGAGTACATAAGCACAATATTTGTGCACAATGACTAAAAAATAAAATATTACTCTAATTGTCTAGCATGAACTCCCAAAACAAAATAATTAACTATTATGTGATTTATGCACAGCACATCAGAATATAGTTGCATTCTAATTATAAACCAATATTTGAGCGTATAATGTGCAAAGAAAGATTGTAGATGATGCATGTGCTTAGTAATCTAGTGTTTCTACCCAATAACACAATGCTAATTATTGCTATTTTAACAACCCTATCAATGAACGTCATGACAACAGCCTCACATTCCTCAAAGAGCAAGTGCAATATGTCAGAATGGTTTAACTTCTCATTTGCTACCAGAATTTGTGAGGTATTAAAATTCACCAAATGGTAACTCTCAGGTTAATTTGCTTTTTTCCTTTGGCTTTCAATAGACTGATTTTGACAGCCCGTACCCAACTATTCAGTTGACCGACCGAGACCGGAAAATGGCCTTTGTCAGGAGAGCTCCAAACATTCTGAAAGTGGACCACATTGAGGTGTTTCGCAACTCCGGAATCCATGAAGGAATCCTCTCAGCCTTCTGCACATACTTTGTGTTCAATGTTGTATTTCTAAGACATCTGAAGAACACTCCATTTCTCCAAAGGTACATTGCCAAAATAGTTGTGGATGGTGACCAGCCTCTGCCAATAACTGTCACTAGGCAAATAAATCTCCTCTACTGACTCCACCATGCCTTGTCCATACCAGTGCTCCAAATATTCCAGGAGGACATTCACCTTGATGAAACTAATTCAGTACATAGGACTCATTCATCCCCATGAAGCCAATTTCACTATTACATGTGGACATGCTATGGTGCATGAGATTTGAGGCCAAGCACCAATATTTTAAAATAGTTGCCCATAACTGCCGAAATTTTGTAAACATAGCAACAACACTGAGCAACAGACACCAGTTCAGACAATGCTGGAAGTTTTGTGGGAGTATGCTGGGTGAATTTGAGAAAGTCCTGATAAAAAGTGTCACCACTCCATTTTTATCGTTACCTGTGGAGATGCAGAGAGCCCTGACGGTCAATCACAACCTCTGTGATGTAGATTTAACAGAGAAAGCTATCCAACGTGTGTCTGAATTAACAGTCAATGTGAAGTATGCTGTCAGAGATGTTTGTCCTAGATGTACTGCTTTCTGAGCATATTCCATTGTTTTGTCAAATCAAGTACATCTTAATCATGGACACCATGTGGATCCTTTGTGGAAAAATGTTGATTCCTTTGTCCTATGACCGTCACTTTCATGCATGCAGTGTCAAGGTTGATAAAGAATGGACTTTACTGAAACCAGGAGATGAAATGGACTTTCAGGCAAATGACACTTATGCAGTTGATGATCATTTGTCACAGTTAGACACTGTTTAAAATGAAATGTAAAATTTGAATAAAGTATTTAATAAATGTTTTAATTCAGTGTGTGTGTAAAAATATGTAAAATATATATATCCCATTATAGTAGATGATTGTACCCTGTCAAAGCCAATTTTGTTCCCTTTTTGAAGGGTCCATTTTTATACTGTTAAATAAAGGTACAAAACTGTCACCAAAGGTACAAATTCGGTCTCTTAAGGTACAAAAAACAAAGGTACATATTTGTACCCTATGCCAAGGGTACAAAAGCTGTACCCTTGAGGGTACAGCCCCAGTGACAAGCCATTGTACCCCTAAAGGTACAATTATGTACTTTATTTTCTGAGAGTGTAAGATTAGAACTAGTTTAAGTTTAAGTCAAGACAAAGACCAAGAAACAGATGGTGAAGAGCAGCCAGGCAGTTTCATTCAAGCCATCCAACTGACTTTCGTCTCACTCGCTTTCCTTTTTTTACTTTTATTTTCTTTCTTTCCGTCGAGAGTCTCGTTTTCTAAGTTAAGTTTTGTCGCAAAGTTAAACGACTCTACAGTCTTTGCCGCCTCAACTTCAAAGTTCAGCCACAAGGGAACCTCCATTCATCGGCAGCAATCAGGACCGGAAAGACCTTCAACAGATCAACGAACCCGGGGAACCCCTTTCTCCAAGCCAAAGGACGCCGACAAGGAACCCCCATTTAAAGACAGGCTACACGTGCAAGTACCTCCAGATTCTATAGCTGAACTGGTGCATTTATTTAAAATATAATAACCCGCCTAAGCAGCGATAAAAGGGTTAAATTAGTGATTGATGGTTCGTTCAGATCAGGTCTCATGGAATGCATATATTGCTAGAAACTTTTATCATTTCACTCTCTTGAACTCATTCTTTCCTCTCTTCCTTCCTCTCTCCAACTTGTGTAAATGTGTGTATGTGTGTGTGTGTTTGTGTTAGATATTAGTTTATGTCTTTGTATAGTCAATAAAGTGTCATTAATATTTTAAAGAGAAGTGTCTTGTGTTATGTGCTTTTTAATTTAATGTCTTAAACTGCCGATCTATGTTACTTTGCTGAAGGGTGTTTTCAAGATATTTGAAGTCACTACAGAGCTTATAATTATGGCCCGTGCAAGTGAATGCTGGACGATTCAGTTGCTCGGTCGTAAAATAACTCATATTATAAATAAACTAATTAATAATTACTTTGAGCTTAATTCACTTACATTTGAGAGTAGAAAATAACAGTAGAAAAATAAAATCACAATAATTTAACCATACTGCTCGGAATAGCAGTCTCAATATGGATTGGGATTTCACTAAATCTCAGTTCCAGTTCGATGCTGCCTGCACGAGATCCTTCTTCCGCAATTGAGCAAAGTTCTGTCAGAAAAAGGAGGCAAACGTCTGCACAATCCAACCACTCCGTTGGTTTCTTGATTCTCAAAGCTCGATCCTTATATGGGCATTGCTCGCCAGTTCCTGTTCGCAATCATTTTCTAGTGTGACGCAGGGACAGTTCACGTTCAAAATCTTCTTCAGAAATCGTGCAGCATCCAGAAAGTGAGCAGCATCCAACTCAGAGAATGATAAAGAAAACAGAAAATATAAGGAAAGGAAAAAAAAGAAAGAGAAATGACAAAAAAAGAAAGGAAAAATATGTGGAAAAGAGACCCAACCAAGAGAACTCAAATTTTCTAGTTATTAAGTTTTCAGAAAGGCAAAACTCCAGCTATTGGAAATCTTTCTATCCTCTGCAATATTCGTGCTAACGTCCAACCGTGATGATTGACTGATGATGTTCAATCCACACCTTGTTTCTCTTGACACAACTGCTATTTTATTTGTTCTAATTCTATTTCTCTCTTCTTTTTCAGGATCGCATCAATATCACATCAGAATCGCTGCTTCTCTCTCTCATAATGAGTATTGCATCATCGCTGTCGCGCAGCTCCGCTCATAGAGCGGGGCTAACTTTTCACTCTTCTAATTGGACCAATCTTTATCTTGTTTGATTTAAAAACTATTTTAAATGAGTTAATTTATGAGTTATAATTTATGCATTTTCCTATTTTCATATTCCTATCAAAAAATTATTCCGTCCATAAATGTTCACCAGTTGTGTACCACCTCCAGCTCTACGTGACCAGTCTAGATTCTTAATACTCATTTCCGGTGTTGTGCCGAATTCCGACTCTCTGCCAGAATCTGACTCCCCTTGCGTGTACGCGCATGACGTCAGTCAATGCCGCCAGTTGCGAAAACAGACAAGCGTTAGACGGCGCAAGTAAAACATGGCAATTTGTGTATTGGTCTTTGATCATGTATAAATTTTTGCATTTCTCTTTTGATCATGTATTTTAATAAACTCGCATGATTTACAACTTGGAATGTCTAGCTGTGCTTTTATCGTTTGTATTGTGTTTTACTACAGTGAAAACATTTTTTTTAAACAGTACAGTGTTTATTTGTAGTAAAACAATGGTTTAGTAATGTGAGCATAAACCAAAATCTGAACAGTACTAAAGGGATACAGACAAATATGTCATTGTACTTTATTACCTGCATATTTTCTCTATTGTAATATTCCGTATCATGAAACAGGATGTGTTTGTTAGGGAGCAGAACAATTGTTAAACACTTGTTCTTTTTTACAGGTACTCTACAGGATGATATGAGTCACCAGAATGACTTTGATGGGTCTCTGACCCTCCCAACTTGATATTAAGGGGGGGGGGGGGGGTTTATGAATGCCAAAATCTTACTCCCCTATATAAAATGGTCCCTATTGAATCTAAACACTTGTTCTTTTTTACAGGTACTCTACAAGATGATATGAGTCACCAGAATGACTTTGAGGGGTCTCTGACCCTCCCAACTTGATATTAAGGGGGGGGTATGAATTCGGCAGAGCTGCCAAAATCTTACTCCCCTATATAAAATGGTCCCTATTGAATCTAAACACTTGTTCTTTTTTACAGGTACTCTACAAGATGATATGAGTCACCAGAATGACTTTGATGGGTCTCTGACCCTCCCAACTTGATATTAAGGGGGGGGGGGTATGAATTCGGCAGAGCTGCCAAAATCTTACTCCCCTATATAAAATGGTCCCTATTGAATCTAAACACTTGTTCTTTTTTACAGGTACTCTACAAGATGATATGAGTCACCAGAATGACTTTGACGGGTCTCTGACCCTCCCAACTTGATATTAAGGGGGGGTATGAATTCGGCAGAGCTGCCAAAATCTTACTCCCCTATATAAAATGGTCCCTATTGAATCTAAACACTTGTTCTTTTTTACAGGTGCTCTACAAGATGATATGAGTCACCAGAATGACTTTGAGGGGTCTCTGACCCTCCCAACTTGATATTAAGGGGGGGGGGGGGGGGGGTATGAATTCGGCAGAGCTGCCAAAATCTTACTCCCCTATATAAAATGGTCCCTATTGAATCTAAACACTTGTTCTTTTTTTACAGGTACTCTACAGGATGATATTAGTCACCAGAATGACTTTGATGGGTCTCTGACCCTCTCAACTTGATATTAAGGGGGGGGTATGAATTGTGGTCTCTTCGGCCCCTTCCTCACCAGCATCTCCACCCACAGCTCATTTGGTCTCTTCAGCCCCCTTATTAACATATGGATTCACTAGTTATGGATATGGACATATGGATTCACACCATTGCAGAATTTAAGATATATAACCTAAATTGTGATTTTTCTTCATTTTTTCATGGGTTTTTTTTGTTTTTGTTTTTTTGTTTATATATTTTACAGTTGTCAAAGAAGCCTGGGAAGGAAAAGCTTTGTATGTCCTGATGGCAAAAATTGGGCCATTCAAATTATTTTACTCAGACATTCATCACACTGCACCCACAGAAGATTTTGAAAGTGAGGTGAGTTGATCCTTTTAGAAACACCAACTCACTTGGACATTTTAATCTCTTTTTTTTTTTTCCAAGTTTAATGATTCTGGTAGTAATATATGTGTTCATTATATCAATGTCAGTATTGTGTTGCTGTATTATAATAATCTTAGGGTACTTTTATTGTAAAATAACGGTGTAGTGTATGTTGGGACATCGCACCTTTAATACAGTGCAATAAGGAGACCCCATATTCATATATTGCCTCAGGCACCAAGTTTAGGAATTGGACTGGACACACAACTGCTAAATGGTACTGATAGATGCAAATATGAAGCAGACAATATTATTAATAATAAATAATAAATAATAATTATTAATTACATAATTAATATATACACAGGTAATATGTTAAGGAAATCACTATAAATTACTTTTAAAATACAGTTCAGTTAGAATTGACCGTTATGTTTAGTGTTCCTTTTAGTTTAATTAATCTTGTCTCTTGAGGTTTAGTGATATTTTTTTATTTAACGAATAGAAAAAATATGCAAAAATGCAAATACAGAAATCTGACTCTCATGAATTGGCTTAGTTTGTTGATTGTGTTTTCCACAATTGTTTTTTATTATTACTAACTGTATTATAAACTTTAGGCTCAGCAGTGGTGACAAACGAAAAATTATTCAGTTTATGTAGCAGTGCATGATTAACAGATAACTGCATAATAGAAATAGTTACTTATTTTAAAACTTTAATGGTTTAAGATCAAGACTTGTCTGAAATTGTTTGTTTTCTTATCAGTTTACATTGTACAGATTGTGTACCTTAAGAACACAGTTACTAACACAGTTAGTGAATGAGGCCACTTCATAACAATCTGTTTCAACATTTGATTACTTTGCTGAACTTGTTTTACAAACACGTAATGGCCAAAGGAAAAGTATATCCAAAGTTCGAAATGAAAGTGTCCATCTAAAGGAAACATTACACATCATTAAACAGATAACCTCTGTGAATATGATGTTCTTATGGCAAACTAATATGTCTTCTTTTATTCCTGTCAGGTCATGAATGCCTACATGTACCTTTTGGTAAAAAAATACAACGAGCATTCTGCAGAAAAGGTTGCGTGCATTGATTCGTTCGAAATGAGCGATATCTGGAAATATAAAAGAGCAAAGGTCAAGGTTAGTACACAACGTTTTACAAACTGCAATGTAAATGTCATTAACACAGATGTAACTTCTGTAGTGATCTTCTCACAGACATCTGTTGTATATTATATCATACAACACACACTACAGTTAATGTGAGTTTTGGTGCCACATCATTTCACGTGTGGGTGTGGGTCAGATGACCTCTCCCTCCTTTTACCTTGGGGCACCAGTCATGGAGTCACTTTGACAATATAAATGATACAACTTGTAGAGCCTTTTACTGTATTATCAACACAAGGAAGACACAGTTGTAACAACATAGAATTTATTAACAAAAGGGTAGCACTTTGTTTTACAGTCCTTTTCCCTATGTACATACTATGCACTTATTATATAAATTAGAATAACTGTATAATAACTAGGTACTACCCTGAATCTACCCCTGAACCTACCCATAAACCTAACCTTAACCCATATAGTTACCTTATATTATCCAATACTTTCTTAGGTAATTACAAAAGATATACAAGAAAACTAACACTAATAAAAGATAGTAAAATGCGAAAAGATAGTATGATTGGAAAGTAAAGCGGAGAATAGAAAATCTAAGTGATTGATGGATGGTGTTGTGGCCAGTTTCGTTTCAGATGAGTCTAATAATTTGGTCAAGAAAGCTCTCAGAGTCAGAAGTTCCAAGTCTTAAGATGATGATCTTTATTGCCAGGCAACAAAGAGAGATGTCAGCTTTGCATCAAGCTCAGCATTCAGCCAAACATCTAAATCGCTCTAGCCAGGGCACAGTTTTTATACATTTTTCTTATCTGTTAAAACACAAAGATCCACTCATACAGTTATTTTCCAAAATCTCAATCGCCTCCCTTTTCTCTTCTTGTAGCCTCTCAGTACTCCCCAACATTTTCATCAATGTCACTTCACCACTTAAATTGCAGGTGTCGCATATTTAATTGATAATTCTCTTTGTAAGGGTGGCCGACTGCCAACTACTTTACATTTTTTGACTTATCTTCTCATGGTGGAATTCTGCCGATTGATGGTCAGCCCTTTCAAATAGGCAAAATGAAACATTGTATTAATAACAATCATCACTCCCTGGAGGCAAGCGGCCTTCATGTGACAACCTTAATAATGATTTTATTCATTGTACAGCCACCTGTTGTCTAGTGGAAAACTAACAGAAAATGTCAGGCCTCAATACACTTCTGGCTTTTATAGTAAGCAAACTAATTCTACAACTGTTTTCTATTGGATAGATACAATACTTCATCAATGGCTAAACATTATCTGTTTACTTATAAGTTGAAGACCTAATTTCTGAATAAATAAATAATTTAAGAATTACTTGGGACAAATCAGCTAATCACCTATGCAATATCAAAGTTAACTTAAAAACACATGTACTGATAAAATGCAAAGATCTTGTGCATTAAATGTTTATTAAAAATTTATTTTAACTGTAATTTCAGATGGATCCACAAAAATTTAAATATATCTTTGGGGTCATCAATGAGCACCACCACTGGACTCTGACAGTACTGTATTATAAGCAGTCATAGTTGTCTTTTATTTTCATGTGGTTGGATTCAATAGTTTTTGTAGCATTTAAGGTTTTGTTGTAATCATTTGCCATATCTTAATTATTAAGATAATGATTCCGCAAGAGAAGAGGGCTCTGTTCCTGGATCCTCTAGGGGAGACCACAACAAAAATGCAAAAGTGTCAGAATGTGACAAGGTAAATCAACATATCACAAATCACAAGCTCTTCTAAAATTCTCAATGTATTTATTAATATCCAACTTTGTTTAATAAATTCAAGCTTAAAGATTTTTATTGTCAGATGTATGCATGTACAATTAAATTCTTATTTTGTTTTTACCCCATAATCATACATCATGAATATTACAGGTCCTTCATGATGCAGAAGGGCTACAACGTGCCCGGATGGGCATGTGACACGCTACCACATTCATGCCAACAGGATAGCAGTTCCTGTGGGGCTTTTGTCTTAAAAGTAAGTTAAATGGATCATAATGCCATATATGACTTTCTTTCCTTAGTGTAACACCAAAGGTAAACCTTAATGGAGATGGACATCCTGGATGGTAAATGGATAATAATAAAGAATTTTTTTTTTTTAATATTTAAATACATTATGACTTTCGTTGAAAAAGAACACAAGAAGATGTTAGGAAGAGTGTTACTGCTAAACATGTAAGTTAAGGGGGACTTTCTCTTGGTAATCATTCCAGTAGAGACATCATTCTTTAGAATTCCCTCGCTTGTATTTTATTAAATAAGGAGTCTTGCAGCCATAACACACATCAAAAGAAAATTAAATGAAGAGAAACTAAATTTGACTACCCCCATTGGAAATCCCTGTGACAAATTTTTTGTTGTGGTCCACCAGCTGTTGTGACACAAAAGTGTTGGATAATATAAAATTTCAGTTAGCTGAAGGGGTAATTTGGAGGAATCCCATCCAGCCTGCTGTCCACTACAAATGCAACCTGTATTGTAACATAATAACTGTTTTTATTAGTGTTATATAGTAACCCACTGTTGTAACTTATTGTAATAACAGATTATTTACATTACAAACATATTCTCAATTACATAATCTTTTTTATTTTTTAGTTTGCAGAATGTTTCTTAAACAATGAGCCGCTTCTCTTTTCCACATCTATACAAAGTGTGGCTGCCCTGAGAATGGCAATAGCTGTTTGTCTCCTGCAGAACACTGGTAAGTTTTAGATACTAGTGCTTGTTTCAACTTTCAAATAGTAATTCATTCTTTGGTACCCTAACCATTTAACAAAGTTGGTAAAAATGTGATTCTTTATTTGCTTTTAAATACCTTAAGAACTTGTTTTATGGTCACATTGTTTATTCTGCCTTGGCATGATATTCGACTAGCTGACCTTAAGGACCTATGCCATCTATGTGGACAAAAAAACATTGGGCAAAAACTGACTAACTGGGTAAGTGTTCCAAAAAGAATGTTGTCTTTTATCAAGCCTTTACTGAATTTGCCATGTTGATTGAAGGTGTGTTCATTTAAGTATTGTTTGATATGGATTACAGAAATATCTAAACTTGACTTAGAAATTTGTTTGTCTACATGTTTAGATTGGCTGTGATCTGTGCCCACGTTGGTTTCACTGCAAGTGCGTTCAACGATCAAGGAAACATAAACATTATACCTGTCCAGTTTGTGAAGCCAGAATGTGAAGTATACACTCACACTGTGACATATTGTGACTTATTTTGATTTATTGTGACATTTATTTTATATAATTTATTTAATGTAAGTGTTACGTTTCATTTATGTTACATTTTTGTTATTATTATAATGTAAATTTCTTTTAACCTATACCGATTTTTTTTTAAACTGGTGATTTGAATATATTTATTTTTAAACTACAATTTATTTTAAGTCTCAAAAATTTATGTTCAGTAAATAAAAAGACAAATAAGAAAAATGTAACAATGTGGAAATTGTAAATAAAAACTTTTAACAATGATCCTATCTCATGTTATTCACAATAGAACAGCGAAATCATTATAAAAAACTGGCGGCATTGACTGACGTCATGCGCGTGCACGCGAGGGGAGTCAGATTCTGGCAGGGAGTCGGAATTCGGCACAACACCGGATACTGGTCAATCACAAAGTCTATGCTTGTACAGTTGTGCTTCAGAGCGAGCATGACTATGTACTGCAGTATGGTCTCGGCGAGCTCTCCAAAGGTACTTGGTATCGATCGAATGGCTTGAATGACTGCCATGCCATCAAAGAGAATAGCTCCTTCTGCTGGAACTTTGTCAACTAAACAGTCTCAAACAGTTTCCGACAAATTCATAAGAGCTGATTATATATATGACGAAGTGGCCTGAATTGTAAAACGAAAGCAAACTTTCTCTCCGTCTATGACATTAGAGTAGCTGTTTCCGCGATCAGTAAATTAATTTTTTTCATGAGTTTCTTTGCTTGTATATTATACAATCGCTTGAAAGTTTTAATGAATGAAATGACATGTAAACAAAGACTGTTGTGAGTTGTAAAACGAAAGCGGTTGTTCAAAACTCGGGGCTCGTGTGCTTCTATGAGTGAATGTGCAGTACTATCCACTAGAGGGAGCCACGAGACCGTTTTTTAAAAATTAAGAGCTTGATTTTTCAAATCAGCCATATTCAAACCAAAATATCTGACTTCCTGTTGGTCGGAGCTAATGACTGTTAATTAGAAAGTTGTCTGGCTAAATTAGAAGAATATGTGTGCCGAGTTTGGTGACTGTAGGTTAAACTAACCCCCAAACTATTGTGAAAAGATGGCGCTACAGAGCCCCTCAACCACGCCCAGTTTTAAGGCTTTGCCCATGTCTACAAGATGACAATATTCACGTGTGTGTCGAGTTTCATGCAATTTGAAGCATGTTAAGGACCTCAAAAACACCCAAGAATATTATTAAAGTTTGACGTCTTGCCATGGCAACAACATTTAAGATATCACAAAGATATTCATATGTCTACATCTGAAATGTTTTGACATTATAATAAAGAAGTTTGAAGCAAATCTGCTGCCAATTGGTGGCGCTATATCTTTGACTCATAATAGTCACATCCATGTACTCGACCTCCTACAACGAACACACAGGTGAAGTTTCATAAAAATCAATAAATGTATGCAGACATTATAACACACTTCCTGTTTCTCTTTTCTCGCCATAAATTGGTTGTCTCGCCACGGGCAAACCGTTTGAGATATCAAAAATCCCTTGGCAATTTTGCGTCATCAATGTCTTGACTTCATGCTGACCGAGTTTGGTGGTGATCGGATTAAGCGCCTAGGAGGAGTATATCAAATTCCAGAGCATGCGCTTTTCAAACAACCCATAATACCTCACTTCCTGTTGAGGTGGCGTACAACTTAGAGCACGAAAGTTGTCAGGCCCGATGAGGTCTTCATGTGTACTGAGTTTCATACCAATATGTGCAAGCGTGTTTGATATATGGACCAAGATTTCAGACCCCATTCAAGGGGGCGCTGTTGAGCCCCCCTGCCACGCCCGGGTTCCAGCCTCTGTCACGTCCTAATGGCTGCAGGTTCCAATGCGTGTGCAAAGTTTCAAGAGTTTTTGAGCATGTTAAGGGCCCCAAAAAGGCTCGAACGGTTGAAAAAAAATAAAAATAACAAGAGTTTTCGTGCATGTTAAGGGCCCCAAAAGTGCCAAAAACCTTGAAAAAAAAATAATAATGAAGAAGAAGAAGAAGAAGAAGAAGAAGATTAAGAATAATCCTAAGGAAAACAATAGGGCCTTCGCCCTTTGGGCTTGGGCCCTAAATATAGCTGCTAGCAGCGATGTGCGGGCCCAAGCTGGTGGCACTGCCACCTCGGTGGTTTAAGGACAACTGGAAATGGCGGGCAAAATGAATTTAAACGGTGTCTCCAGTTGGAGACTGACCAGTTAGTTGAGTCAGATTATTCAATATAATACTAAATAAAAGCCATCACATCATAGCAAAGTTATCATTAGCAGTTCAAAGTGTTATATATTCAGCTGAATTTATCTTATTATATTGTTAAACTAATTATATGAAACTAAATAGTCAGTGAAATACAAATGAACTGGTTCTTTGCCTTTATTTCTTTATACAAATTTATAGAAGAGAAGGCTAAGAGATTTCCTATCCTTTAATGCAGACAAAAGGAGACGGCAATGAAAGGGTTAAACCTGCAAGACCCTCAGAGAGAGAGGGGGGGGGATATTCAGAAGATATATTTTGAAGAAAACAAGTATATTGATCTGAAATATAGTACATTCATTTTAAATTCATCCAGGTTCCATTGAATTTATCTCAAGGTATTTTACGTTATTTTTAACCATATTATTAAACTAATTATATTGAACCATATAGTCAGTGCACGACAACTGAATTGGTTCTATGCCTTCATTTTTTATGAGATTTCCGATTCTATAATTCAGAAAAAAAGAGACAGCAATGAAAGGGTTAAACCTGGAAGAGCCTTAGAGAGAGAGAGAGAGAGAGAGAGAGAGAGAGATAGAGAGATAGAGAGAGATTCAGAAGAATTATTTAAAAGAAAACAAATATATTGATCTGAAATAAAGTACATTCATTTTAAATTCATCTTAGTTTAAACCTTCGCCACGGCAACACCATATGAGATGTACTATAATCGTTCGCAATTTAGCATCTTCAGTATGTTGTCATCATGTGCAGAAGTTTATTATTAGTTATTTGCAGAAGTTTATATTTTAATTTTATTTTTTTAAATCCCTGCATGTGTAAAGTTATTTGTATAACTGGGCGCGATCATTAGACGCTGCACGTCTCTTTGTGTGACATTTAAAAAGCTTCTTTTAGAGTTTGGAAGATTTTCTATGTTCTTGTGATTGAATCTTGTCTAATCGCTTGAATGTTTTAAAGAATAAAGTTTAAAAACACCTAAAATCAAGTGGCTTTCACGCGGTCACGATCTCTCGCTTTCAGAGAAATGACGAGCGGCTCTTTGTTTAATCCATGAGGAAACGAAGTTTGCACAGATGACACACAGCATTCAAACACATTAGCACAGTCATACACATAAAAATTCAAATTTCATTTTCAAAGAATTGAAAGGAACATTAAAAAGGAAGACGCGAGAAAGAACGAGCTTCGGGACGCATCGTTCTCAGCCGCGGCGCGTCTATAATTGTCACAGAACACCTTCCAAAATCAAATGAAGCTTTTTAATACATTCTTGTGATTAAATCTTGTATAATCACTGGAATGTTTTACTTTTTAAGTTTAAAAAACACAAATGAGTTCGTGATCATTCACAGACATCATCAAACTGTCAAACACGGGGCGGAACAAACAGAACAATAGAAATAATGTGATGCACGTGCAATACTGTCCACTAGAGGGAGCCTCGAGACCGTTTTTGTTAAGAGCCTCAAAAACACCCAAGAATATTATTAAAGTTTGACGTCTTGCCATGGCAACAATATTTAAGATATCACAAAGATATTCACATGTCTAAATCTGAAATGTTTGGACATTATAATGAAGAAGTTTGAAGCAAATCGGGTAAAAATAAGAGGGTGATCTCAAAGTATTTTGAAAGTGACACATTTCCTGCTGCCAATTGGTGGCGCTATATCTTTGACACACAATAGTCACATCCATGTGCTCGGCCTCCTACAACGAACACACAGGGGAAGTTTCATAAAAATCAATGAATGTATGCAGACGTTATAACACACTTCCTGTTTCTGTTTTCTCGCCATAAATTCATTGCCTCGCCACGGGCAAACCGTTTGAGATATCAAAAATTCACTGGACATTTGGCATCATCAATATCTTTTCTTCATGCTGACCGAGTTTGGTGGTGATCGGATTAAGCGCCTAGGAGCAGTATATCAAATTCCAGAGCATGCGTTTTTCAAACAACCCATAATAGCTCACATCCTGTTGAGGCGGCGTACAACTTAGAGCACGAAAGTTGTCAGGCCCGATAAGAACTTCATGTGTACCGAGTTTCATACCAATATGTGCAAGCGTGTTTGATATATGGACCAAGATTTCTGACCCCATTCAAGGGGGCGCTGTTGAGCCCCCCTGCCACGCCCGGGTCCCAGCCTCAGTGATTTCCTAATGGCCGCCGGTTCCAATGTGTGTGCAAAGTTTCAAGAGTTTTCGAGCATGTTAAGGGCCCCAAAAGTGCCCGAGTTTCATCCAATTTGAAAGATGCCAAGAGTCTCAAAACGATCCAAATCAAATATTTTGATCTGACACTTTGATCTGTTGCTATGACAACAGTGTTTCGAATATATAAGATCTTTTAACAGGTCTACATTCGCCATGTCTTGACATTATTCTGGTGAAGTTTGAAGCAAATCGGGTAAAAATAAGAGGGTGAACTCAAAGCATTTTGAAAGTGACACATTTCCTGCTGCCAATTGGTGGCGCTATATCTTTGACTCATAATAGTCACATCCATGTACTCGGCCTCCTACAACGAACACACAGGTGAAGTTTCATAAAAATCAATGAATGTATACTAATATGTGCAAGCGTGTTTGATATATGGACCAAGATTTCTGACCCCATTCAAGGGGGCGCGGTCGAGCCCCCCTGCCACGCCTGGGTCCCAGCCTCTGTGATTTCCTAATGGCCGTCGGTTCCAATATGTGTGAAATGTTTCAAGAGTTTTCGAGCATGTTAAGGGCCCCAAAAGTGCCTGGGTTTCATCCAATTTGAAAGATGCCCAGAGTCTCAAAACCATCTAAAACAAATATTTTGATCTGACACTTTGATCTATTGCTATGACAACAGTGTTTCGAATATATAAGATCTTTTTACAGGTCTACATTTGCCATGTCTTGACATTATTCTGGTGAAGTTTGAAGCAAATCGGGTAAAAATAAGAGGGTGATCTCAAAGCATTTTGAAAGTGACACATTTCCTGCTGCCAATTGGTGGCGCTATATCTTTGACTCACAATAGTCACATCCATGTACTCGGCCTCCTACAACGAACACACAGGTGAAGTTTCATAAAAAACAATGAATGTATGCAGACGTTATAAAACACTTCCTGTTTCTGTTTTCTCACCATAAATTCGTTGCCTCGCCACGGGCAAACCGTGTGAGATATCAAAAATCCCCTGGCAATTTTGCGTCATCAATGTCTTGACTTCATGCTGACCGAGTTTGGTGGTGATCGGATTAAGCGCCTAGGAGGAGTATATCAAATTCCAGAGCATGCGTTTTTCAAACAACCCATAATAGCTCACTTCCTGTTGAGGCGGCGAACAACTTAGAGCACGAAAGTTGTCAGCCCCTATAAGGTCTATATGTGTACCAGGTTTCATACTAATATGTGCAAGCGTGTTTGATATATGGACCAAGTTTTCAGACCCCATTCAAGGGGGCGCTGTCGAGCCCCCCTGCCACGCCCGGGTCCCAGCCTCTGTGACGCCCTAATGGCCGCAGGTTCCAATGCGTGTGCAAAGTTTCAAGAGTTTTCGTGCATGTTAAGGGCCCCAAAAGTGCCAAAAACCTAAAAAAAATAATGAATAATAATAATAATAATAATAAATATAGCTGCTAGCAGCGATGACGGGCCCAAGCCGGTGGCACCGCCAACCCGGTGGCATCAAGGCAACTGTGCACAGCGGGAAAAATGAATTTAAAAGGTGTCTCCATTTGGAGACTGACCAGTTAGTCGAGTCAGATTATTCAATATAATACTAACTAAAAGCGATCATATCATAGCCAAGTTATCATTAGCAGTTCAAAGTGTTATATATTCAGCTGAATTTATCTTATTATATTGTTAAACTAATTATATAAAACTAAATAGTGAAATAAAAATGAACTGGTTCTTTGCCTTTATTTCTTTATACAAATTTATAGAAGAGAAGGGCTAAGAGATTTCCTATCCTTTAATGCAGACAAAAGGAGACAGCAATGAAAGGGTTAAACCAGCAAGACCCTCGGAGAGGGGGGGGGGTATTCAGAAGATATATTTTGAAGAAAACAAGTATATTGATCTGAAATATAGTACATTCATTTTAAATTCATCCAGGTTCCATTGAATTTATCTTAAGGTATTTTACGTTATTTTTAACCATATTATTAAACTGAAGCCATAGAACCAATTCAGTTGTCGTGCACTGACTATATGGTTCTATATAATTATTATTTATGAGATTTTCGATTCTATGATTCAGAAAAAAAGAGACAGCAATGAAAGGGTTAAACCTGCCAGACTAAAACACAGAGAACTGTGAGAGCTCGTGAACTGTCTGAATGTGTGTGCGTGCAATGTATTAGGAGAGCACGAATGTAATATAAACGATAACGATCCAAATACAATTTATTTGCAGAAGTTTATATTTTAGTTTTATTTTTTAAAATCCCTGCATGGATGTAGTTCTTTGTATAACGGGCGCGATCATTATTAGGAGATCTCTTTACGTGACAGAAATCTTCTAAATTCTAATTGAAGCTCTTTAATTCATTGTTGTGATTAAATGTTGTCCCTGGAATGAACCAGGTTAAAAAACACGTAAATGATTTCGTGATCACTCTCACAGAAATCATCAAACTGTCAAAAAAAAAAAACGGCTCGCGATCTGTAGAATCGCTGGAATGGAATGGAATCGCTATTAAATATAGAAATTAGGTGTGTATAGTTCAATTATTCATGAATGATTGACAACATCTAAATTCCCTTTTTGTTCTTAATTTAAACCTTCGCCACGGCAACACCATTTGAGATACACTATAATCGTTCGCAATTTAGTATCTTCAGTATGTTGTCATCATGCGCAGAAGTTTATTATTAGTTATTTGCAGAAGTTTATATTTTTATTTTATTTTTTAAAATCCCCGCATGGATGTCGTTCTTTGTATAACTGGGCGCGATCATTATTAGGAGACTGCGCGTCTCTTTGTGTGACAGAAAATCTTCCAAACTGTACAAGAAGCTTTTTAATATGTTCTTGTGATCGAATCTTGTCTAATCGCTTGAATGATTTAAAGAATAAGGTTTAAAAACACTTAAAATCAAGTGGCTTTCACACGGTCACGATCACTGCTTATAGAGAAATGACGCGCGGCTCTTTGCTTAATCCATTAGGAAACGAAGTTTGCACAGATGCCACACAGCGTCAACACATTAACACAGACATACACATAAAAATTCAAACTTCAATTTCAAAGAATTGAAAGGAACATTAAAAAGGAATGACAAGATTCTGAAAGACGCAAGAAAGAACGAGCTTCGGCAGGCGTTCCTTCTCAGACGCGGCGCGTCTATAATTGTCACAGAACACCTTCTAAACTAAAATTAAGCTTTTTAATACATTCTTGTGATTAAATCTTGTGTCATCGCTGGAATATTTTAATTTATAAGTTTAAAAAACACAAATGAGTTCGTGATCATTCAGACATCATCAAACTGTGAAACATCAAGGGGCGTTGCTTCTCTGAGTGAACAGAAAGTACACAAAGCTGTCCACTAGAGGGAGCCACGAGACCGTGTTTGTTAAGAGCCTCAAAAACACCCAAGAATATTATTAAAGTTTGACGTCTTGCCATGGCAACAATATTTAAGATATCACAAAGATATTCATATGTCTACATCTGAAATGTTTGGACATTATAATTAGGAAGTTTGAAGCAAATCGGGTAAAACTAAGAGGGTGATCTCAAAGCATTTTGAAAGTGACACATTTCCTGCTGCCAATTGGTGGCGCTATATCTTTGACTCATGATAGTCACATCCATGTACTCGGCCTCCTACAACGAACACACAGGTGAAGTTTCATAAAAATCAATAAATGTATGCAGACGTCATAACACACTTCCTGTTTCTCTTTTCTCGCCATAAATTCGTTGCCTCGCCACGGGCAAACCGTTTGAGATATCAAAAATTCACTGGACATTTGGCATCATCAATATCTTGTCTTCATGCTGACCGAGTTTGGTGGTGATGGGATTAAGCGCCTAGGAGCAGTATATCAAATTCCAGAGCATGCGTTTTTCAAACAACCCATAATAGCTCACTTCCTGTTGAGGCGGCGTACAACTTAGAGCACGAAAGTTGTCAGTGCCGATGAGTTCTTCATGTCTACCGAGTTTCATACTAATATGTGCAAGCGTGTTTGATATATGGACCAAGATTTCTGACCCCATTCAAGGGGGCGCTGTCGAGCCCGCCTGCCAAGCCCGGGTCCCAGCCTCTGTGATTTCCTAATGGCCGTCGGTTCCAATATGTGTGAAATGTTTCAAGAGTTTTCGAGCATGTTAAGGGCCCCAAAAGTGCCTGAGTGTCATCCAATTTGAAAGATGCCCAGAGTCTCAAAACCATCTAAAACAAATATTTTGATCTGACACTTTGATCTATTGCTATGACAACAGTGTTTCGAATATATAAGATCTTTTTACAGGTCTACATTCGCCATGTCTTGACATTGTTCTGGTGAAGTTTGAAGCAAATCGGGTAAAAATAAGAGGGTGATCTCAAAGCATTTTGAAAGTGACACATTTCCTGCTGCCAATTGGTGGCGCTATATCTTTGACTCACAATAGTCACATCCATGTACTCGGCGTCCTACAACGAACACACAGGTGAAGTTTCATAAAAATCAATTAATGTATGCAGACGTTATAACACACTTCCTGTTTCTGTTTTCTCGCCATAAATTCATTGCCTCGCCACGGGCAAACCGTTTGAGATATCAAAAATCCCCTGGCAATTTTGCGTCATCAATGTCTTGACTTCATGCTGACCGAGTTTGGTGTTGATCGGATTAAGCGCCTAGGAGGAGTATATCAAATTCCAGAGCATGCGCTTTTCAAACAACCCATAATAGCTCACTTCCTGTTGAGGCAGCGAACAACTTAGAGCACGAAAGTTGTCAGTGCCGATAAGGTCTATACGTGTTTTGAGTTTCATACCAATATGTGCAAGCGTGTTTGATATATGGACCAAGTTTTCAGACCCCATTCAAGGGGGCGCTGTCGAGCCCCTCTGCCACGCCCGGGTCCCAGCCTCTGTGACGCCCTAATGGCCGCAGGTTCCAATGCGTGTGCAAAAATTCAAGAGTTTTCGTGCATGTTAAGGGCCCCAAAAGTGCCAAAAACCTAAAAAAAATAATGAATAAATATAGCTGCTAGCAGCGATGACGGGCCCAAGCCGGTGGCACCGCCAACCCGGTGGCATCAAGGCAACTGTGCACAGCGGGAAAAATGAATTTAAAAGGTGTCTCCATTTTGAGACTGACCAGTTAGTCGAGTCAGATTATTCAATATAATACTAAATAAAAGCGATCATATCATAGCCAAGTTATCATTAGCAGTTCAAAGTGTTATATATTCAGCTGAATTTATCTTATTATATTGTTAAACTAATTATATAAAACTAAATAGTGAAATAAAAATGAACTGGTTCTTTGCCTTTATTTCTTTATACAAATTTATAGAAGAGAAGGGCTAAGAGATTTCCTATCCTTTAATGCAGACAAAAGGAGACAGCAATGAAAGGGTTAAACCTGCAAGACCCTCAGAGAGAGAGAGAGGGGGGGGGGGGGGTATTCAGAAGATATATTTTGAAGAAAACAAGTATATTGATCTGAAATATAGTACATTCATTTTAAATTCATCCAGGTTCCATTGAATTTATCTTAAGGTATTTTACGTTATTTTTAACCATATTATTAAACTGAAGCCATAGAACCAATTCAGTTGTCGTGCACTGACTATATGGTTCTATATAATTATTATTTATGAGATTTCCGATTCTATAATTAAGAAAAAAAGAGACAGCAATGAAAGGGTTAAACCTGCCAGACTAAAACACAGAGAACTGTGAGAGCTCGTGAACTGTCTGAATGTGTGTGCGTGCAATGTATTAGGAGAGCACCAATGTAATATAAACGATAACGATCCAAATACAATTTATTTGCAGAAGTTTATATTTTAGTTTTATTTTTTAAAATCCCTGCATGGATGTAGTTCTTTGTATAACGGGCGCAATCATTATTAGGAGACGCTGCGCGTCTCTTTATGTGACAGAAATCTTCTAAATTCTAATTGAAGCTCTTTAATTCATTGTTGTGATTAGATGTTGTGTAATCGCTGGAATGGAATGTAATCGCTGGAATGAACCAGGTTAAAAAACACGTAAATGATTTCGTGATCACTCTCACAGAAATCATCAAACTGTAAAAAAAACGGCTCGCGATCTGTAGAATCGCTGGAATGGAATGGAATCGCTATTAAATATAGAAATTAGGTGTGTATAGTTCAATTATTCATGAATGATTGACAACATCTAAATTCCCTTTTTGTTCTTAATTTAAACCTTCGCCACGGCAACACAATTTGAGATACACTATAATCGTTCGCAATTTAGTATTTTCAGTATGTTGTCATCATGCGCAGAAGTTTATTATTAGTTATTTGCAGAAGTTTATATTTTAATTTTATTTTTTAAAATCCCCGCATGGATGTCGTTCTTTGTATAACTGGGCGCGATCATTATTAGGAGACTGCGCGTCTCTTTGTGTGACAGAAAATCTTCCTAACTGTACAAGAAGCTTTTTAATATGTTCTTGTGATCGAATCTTGTCTAATCGCTTGAATGATTTAAAGAATAAGGTTTAAAAACACTTCAAATCAAGTGGCTTTCACGCGGTCACGATCACTGCTTATAGAGAAATGACGCGCGGCTCTTTGTTTAATCCATTAGGAAACGAAGTTTGCACAGATGCCACACAGCGTCAACACATTAACACAGTCATACACATACAAATTCAAACTTGTTATTTGCAGAAGTTTATATTTTAATTTTATTTTTTAAAATCCCTACATGGATGTCGTTCTTTGTATAATGGCGCGATCATTATTAGGAGACGCTGCGCGTCTCTTTGTGTGACAGAAAATCTTCCAAACTGTACAAGAAGCTTTTTAATTTGTTCTTGTGATCGAATCTTGTCTAATCGCTTGAATGATTTAAAGAATAAGGTTTAAAAACACTTAAAATCAAGTGGCTTTCACGCGGTCACGATCACTGCTTATAGAGAAATGACGCGCGGCTCTTTGTTTAATCCATTAGGAAACGAAGTTTGCACAGATGCCACACAACGTCAACACATTAACACAGTCATACACATACAAATTCAAACTTCAATTTCAAAGAATTGAAAGGAACATTAAAAAGGAATGATGACAAGATTCTGAAAGACGCGAGAAAGAACGAGCTTCGGCAGGCGTTCCTTCTCAGACGCGGCGCGTCTATAATTGTCACAGAACACCTTCTAAACTAAAATTAAGATTTTTAATACATTCTTGTGATTAAATCTTGTGTAATCGCTGGAATGTTTTAATTCAAAGGAACATTAAAAAGGAATGACAAGATTCTGAAAGACGCGAGAAAGAACGAGCTTCGGCAGGCGTTCCTTCTCAGACGCGGCGCATCTATAAGTGTCACAGAACACCTTCTAAACTAAAATTAAGCTTTTTAATACATTCTTGTGATTAAATCTTGTGTCATCGCTGGAATATTTTAATTTATAAGTTTAAAAAACACAAATGAGTTCGTGATCATTCAGACATCATCAAACTGTGAAACATCAAGGGGCGTTGCTTCTCTGAGTGAACAGAAAGTACACAAAGCTGTCCACTAGAGGGAGCCACGAAACCGTGTTTGTTAAGAGCCTCAAAAACACCCAAGAATATTATTAAAGTTTGACGTCTTGCCATGGCAACAATATTTAAGATATCACAAAGATATTCATATGTCTACATCTGAAATGTTTGGACATTATAATTAGGAAGTTTGAAGCAAATCGGGTAAAAATAAGAGGGTGAACTCAAAGCATTTTGAAAGTGACACATTTCCTGCTGCCAATTGGTGGCGCTATATCTTTGACTCATGATAGTCACATCCATGTACTCGGCCTCCTACAACGAACACACAGGTGAAGTTTCATAAAAATCAATAAATGTATGCAGACGTTATAACACACTTCCTGTTTCTGTTTTCTCGCCATAAATTCATTGCCTCGCCACGGGCAAACCGTTTGAGATATCAAAAATTCACTGGATATTTGGCATCATCAATATCTTGTCTTCATGCTGACCGAGTTTGGTGGTGATCGGATTAAGCACCTAGGAGCAGTATATCAAATTCCAGAGCATGCGTTTTTCAAACAACCCATAATAGCTCACTTCCTGTTGAGGCGGCGTACAACTTAGAGCACGAAAGTTGTCAGTGCCAATGAGTTCTTCATGTCTACCGAGTTTCATACTAATATGTGCAAGCGTGTTTGATATATGGACCAAGATTTCGGACCCCATTCAAGGGGGCGCTGTCGAGCCCCCCTGCCACGCCCGGGTCCCAGCCTCTGTGATTTCCTAATGGCCGTCGGTTCCAATATGTGTGAAATGTTTCAAGAGTTTTCGAGCATGTTAAGGGCCCCAAAAGTGCCCGAGTTTCATCCAATTTGAAAGATGCCCAGAGTCTCAAAACCATCTAAAACAAATATTTTGATCTGACACTTTGATCTATTGCTATGACAACAGTGTTTCGAATATATAAGATCTTTTTACAGGTCTACATTCGCCCTGTCTTGACATTGTTCTGGTGAAGTTTGAAGCAAATCGGGTAAAAATAAGAGGGTGATCTCAAAGCATTTTGAAAGTGACACATTTCCTGCTGCCAATTGGTGGCGCTATATCTTTGACTCACAATAGTCACATCCATGTACTCGGCCTCCTACAACGAACACACAGGTGAAGTTTCATAAAAAACAATGAATGTATGCAGACATTATAACACACTTCCTGTTTCTGTTTTCTCGCCATAAATTCGTTGCCTCGCCACGGGCAAACCGTTTGAGATATCAAAAATCCCCTGGCAATTTTGCGTCATCAATGTCTTGTCTTCATGCTGACCGAGTTTGGTGGTGATCGGATTAAGCGCCTAGGAGGAGTATATCAAATTCCAGAGCATGCGCTTTTCAAACAACCCATAATAGCTCACTTCCTGTTGAGGCGGCGAACAACTTAGAGCACGAAAGTTGTCAGTGCCGATGAGTTCTATACGTGTTTTGAGTTTCATACCAATATGTGCAACCGTGTTTGATATATGGACCAAGTTTTCAGACCCCATTCAAGGGGGCGCTGTCGAGCCCCCCTGCCACGCCGGGTCCCAGCCTCTGTGAAATCGTAATCGCCGCGGGTTCCAATGCGTGTGCAAAGTTTCAAGAGTTTTCGTGCATGTTAAGGGCCCCAAAAGTGCCAAAAACCTAAAAAAAAATAATAATAATAATAATAAATATAGCTGCTAGCAGCGATGACGGGCCCAAGCCGGTGGCACCGCCACCTCGGTGGTTTAAGGACAACTGGGCACGGCGGGCAAAATGAATTTAAATGGTGTCTCCATTTGGAGACTGACCAGTTAGTTGAGTCAGATTATTCAATATAATACTAACTAAAAGCCATCATATCATAGCAAAGTTATCATTAGCAGTTCAAAGTGTTATATATTCAGCTGAATTTATCTTATTATATTGCTAAACTAATTATATAAAACTAAATAGTCAGTGAAATACAAATGAACTGGTTCTTTGCCTTTATTTCTGTATACAAATTTATAGAAGAGAAGGGCTAAGAGATTTCCTATCCTTTAATGCAGAAAAAAGGAGACAGCAATGAAAGGGTTAAACCTGCAAGACCCTCAGAGAGAGGGGGGGGGAGATATTCAGAAGATATATTTTGATGAAAACAAGTATATTGATCTGAAATATAGTACATTCATTTTAAATTCATCCAGGTTCCATTAAATTTATCTTAAGGTATTTTACGTTATTTTTGACCATATTATTAAACTAATTATATAGAACCATATAGTCAGTGCACGACAACTGAATTGGTTCTATGCCTTCATTTTTTATGAGATTTCCGATTCTATAATTCAGAAAAAAAGAGACAGCAATGAAAGGGTTAAACCTGGAAGACCCTTAGAGAGAGAGAGAGAGAGAGAGAGAGAGAGAGAGAGAGAGAGACATTTTAAATTCATCCAGGTTCCATTGAATTTATCTTCCATCTTTTGGTTATTATTAAATTTCTTTTTTATTTCTTGTGCTTAAACAGAATGTTATTGTGCTTATTTTTAAGTTAAACTACATAGATTAACATTGAATAAGAAATTCAAACTTTTTTTAGTGTTATTGTATATAGAAATAAACAGTGTATAATTCAAAGGAGAATATTGTTTAGTGTTATGAATTATCATTGAGTGTCATCTCAAAAATAGGTATATGCTGCCCTCTAGTGCTCATTTGATCATTTCAATAATTTTAAGAGTACTGTTTCCCCTCATTTTAATTTACACATACATCTTGAAATGAAAAAAAATATTAAAATGTTTATTTATTATATTTGTACTAATAAATATAGAAATTTGGTGTGTATATTTCAATTATTCATGAATAATTGACAACTTCTAAATTCCCTTTTTGTTCTTAATTTAAACCTTCCCCACGGCAACACCATATGAGATGTACTATAATCGTTCGCAATTTAGCATCTTCAGTATGTTGTCATCATGTGCAGAAGTTTATTATTAGTTATTTGCAGAAGTTTATATTTTAATTTTATTTTTTAAAATCCCTGCATAAAGTTATTTGTATAACTGGGCGCGATCATTATTAGGAGACGCTGCGCTTCTCTTTGTGTGACAGAAAATCTTCCAAACTGTAATTGAAGATTTTTAATATGTTCTTGTGATCGAATCTTGTCTAATCGCTTGAATATTTTAATGAATAAGGTTTAAAAACATGAGCTTTCATGATTTCGTGATCACTGGCTTTCAGAGAAATGACGCGCGGCTCTTTGTTTAATCCGTTAGGAAATGAAGTTTGCACAGATGCCACACAGCGTCAACACATTAACACAGTCATACACATAAATATTCAAACTAAGGAATGAAAAGAACATGAAAAAAATCACATGTAAATGAGTTCGTGATCATTCACAGACATGAAACTATCAAACACGGCTCGCGATCTCTACATGAATGTCTTTCATGTGTTTATATTGTAGAATCGCTGGAATGTCTTCAGCATCTTCATATGTTGTCATCATGTGCAGAAGTTTATTATTAGTTATTTGCAGAAGTTTATATTTTAATTTAATTTTTTTTTAAATCCCTGCATGTGATGTAATTATTTGTATTGGCGTGATCATTATTAGGAGACGCTGCACTGCACAGAAAATCGAAGTTTGCACAGGCCTGAATTGTAAAACGAAAGCAAACTTTCTCTCCGTCTATGACATTAGAGTGGCTGTTTGTCAATACTCGCGATCAGTACATTCACTTTTTTCATGTGTTTCTTTGCTTGTATATTATACAATCGCTTAAAAGTTTTAATCAATGAAATGACATGTAAACAAAGACTGTCGTGAGTTGTAAAACGAAAGCGGCTGTTCAAAACTCGGGGCTCGTGTGCTTCCATTAGTGAAAAGAAATAATGTGATGCACGTGCAGTACTATCCACTAGAGGGAGCCACGAGACCGTTTTTTAAAAATTCAGAGCTTGATTTTTCAAAATAGCCATATTCAAACCAAAATATCTGACTTTCTGTTGGTAGGAGCTAATGACTGTAAATTAGAAAGTTGTCTGGCTAAATTAGAAGAATATGTGTGCCGAGTTTGGTGACTGTAGGTTAAACTAACCCCCCAACTATTGTGAAAAGATGGCGCTACAGAGCCCCTCAACCACGCCCAGTTTTAAGGCTTTGCCCATGTCTACAAAATGACAATATTCACATGTGTGTCGAGTTTCATGCAATTTGAAGCATCTTAAGAGCCTCAAAAACACCCAAGAATATTATTAAAGTTTGACGTCTTGCCATGGCAACAATATTTAAGATATCACAAAGATATTCATATGTCTACATCTGAAATGTTTGGACATTATAATTAGGAAGTTTGAAGCAAATCGGGTAAAAATAAGAGGGTGAACTCAAAGCATTTTGAAAGTGACACATTTCCTGCTGCCAATTGGTGGCGCTATATCTTTGACTCATAATAGTCACATCCATGTACTCAGCCTCTTACAACGAACACACAGGTGAAGTTTCATAAAAATCAATAAATGTATGCAGACGTTATAACACACTTCCTGTTTCTCTTTTCTCGCCATAAATTCGTTGCCTCGCCACGGGCAAACCGTGTGAGATATCAAAAATCCCCTGGCAATTTTGCGTCATCAATGTCTTGACTTCATGCTGACCGAGTTTGGTGGTGATCGGATTAAGCGCCTAGGAGGAGTATATCAAATTCCAGAGCATGCACTTTTCAAACAACCCATAATAGCTCACTTCCTGTTGAGGCGGCGAACAACTTAGAGCACGAAAGTTGTCAGGCCCGATAAGGTCTATATGTGTACCGAGTTTCATACCAATATGTGCAAGCGTGTTTGATATATGGACCAAGTTTTCAGACCCCATTCAAGGGGGCGCTGTCGAGCCCCCCTGCCACGCCCGGGTCCCAGCCTCTGTCATGTCCTAATGGCCGCAGGTTCCAATGCGTGTGCAAAGTTTCAAGAGTTTTTGAGCATGTTAAGGGCCCCAAAAAGCCCCGAACGGTTGAAAAAAAATAAAAATATAATAATAATAATAATAATAATAATAATAATAATAATCCTTAGAAAAACAATAGGGCCCTTCGCCCTTCTGGGCTTGGGCCCTAATAATAATAATAAATATAGCTGCTAGCAGCGATGACGGGCCCAAGCCGGTGGCACTGCTAACCCGGTGGCATCAAGGCAACTGTGCACAGCGGGAAAAATGAATTTAAACGGTGTCTCCAGTTGGAGACTGACCAGTTAGTCGAGTCAGATTATTCAATATAATACTAACTAAAAGCGATCATATCATAGCCAACTTATCATTAGCAGTTCAAAGTGTTATATATTCAGCTGAATTTATCTTATTATATTGTTAAACTAATTATATAAAACTAAATAGTCAGTGAAATACAAATGAACTGGTTCTTTGCCTTTTTTTCTTTATACAAATTTATAGAAGAGAAGGGCTAAGAGATTTCTTTTCCTACAATGCAGACAAAAGGAGACAGCAATGAAAGGGTTAAACCTACAAGACCCAGAGAGAGAGAGAGAGGGGGGGGGGGATATATATTTTGAAGAAAACAAGTATGTTGATCTGAAATATAGTACATTCATTTTAAATTCATCCAGGTTCCATTGAATTTATCTTAAGGTATTTTACGTTATTTTTAACCATATTATTAAACTAATTATATAGAACCATATAGTCAGTGCACGACAACTGAATTGGTTCTATGCCTTCATTTTTTATGAGATTTCCGATTCTATAATTCAGAAAAAAAGAGACAGCAATGAAAGGGTTAAACCTGGAAGACCCTTAGAGAGAGAGAGAGAGAGAGGAGAGAGAGAGAGAGAGAGAGAGAGAGAGAGAGATATTCAGAAGAATTATTATAAAGAAAACAAATATATTGATCCGAAATGTAGTATTTTCATTTTAAATTCATCCAGATTCCATTGAATTTATCTTCCATCTTTTGGTTATTATTAAAAAAAATTATATCTTTTGCTTAAACAGAACGTTATTGTGCTTATTTTTGAGTTAAACTACATAGATTAAAAAAGTTTGAATTTCTTATTCAATGTTAGTGTTATTGTATATAGAAATAAACAGTGTATAATTCAAAAGAGAATATTGTTTAGTGTTATGAATTATCATTGAGTGTCATCTCAAAAATAGGTATATGCTGCCCTCTAGTACTCATTTGATCATTTCAATAATTTTAAGAGTACTGTTTCCCCTCATTTAAATTTACACATACATCTTGAAATGAAAAAAAATATTAAAATGTTTATTTATGATATTTGTACTAATAAATATAGAAATTTGGTGTGTATATTTCAATTATTCATGAATAATTGACAACTTCTAAATTCCCTTTTTGTTCTTAATTTAAACATTCCCCACGGCAACACCATATGAGATGTACTATAATCGTTCGCAATTTAGCATCATCAGTATGTTGTCATCATGTGCAGAAGTTTATTATTAGTTATTTGCAGAAGTTTATATTTTAATTTTATATTTTTAAAATCCCTGCATAAAGTTATTTGTATAACTGGGCGCGATCATTATTAGGAGACGCTGCGCTTCTCTTTGTGTGACAGAAAATCTTCCAAACTGTAATTGAAGATTTTTAATATGTTCTTGTGATCGAATCTTGTCTAATCGCTTGAATATTTTAATGAATAAGGTTTAAAAACATGAGCTTTCATGATTTCGTGATCACTGGCTTTCAGAGAAATGACGCGCGGCTCTTTGTTTAATCCGTTAGGAAATGAAGTTTGCACAGATGCCACACAGCGTCAACACATTAACACAGTCATACACATAAATATTCAAACTAAGGAATGAAAAGAACATGAAAAAAATCACATGTAAATGAGTTCGTGATCATTCACAGACATGAAACTATCAAACACGGCTCGCGATCTCTACATGAATGTCTTTCATGTGTTTATATTGTAGAATCGCTGGAATGTCTTCAGCATCTTCATATGTTGTCATCATGTGCAGAAGTTTATTATTAGTTATTTGCAGAAGTTTATATTTTAATTTAATTTTTTTTTAAATCCCTGCATGTGATGTAATTATTTGTATTGGCGTGATCATTATTAGGAGACGCTGCACTGCACAGAAAATCGAAGTTTGCACAGGCCTGAATTGTAAAACGAAAGCAAACTTTCTCTCCGTCTATGACATTAGAGTGGCTGTTTGTCAATACTCGCGATCAGTACATTCACTTTTTTCATGTGTTTCTTTGCTTGTATATTATACAATCGCTTAAAAGTTTTAATCAATGAAATGACATGTAAACAAAGACTGTCGTGAGTTGTAAAACGAAAGCGGCTGTTCAAAACTCGGGGCTCGTGTGCTTCCATTAGTGAAAAGAAATAATGTGATGCACGTGCAGTACTATCCACTAGAGGGAGCCACGAGACCGTTTTTTAAAAATTCAGAGCTTGATTTTTCAAAATAGCCATATTCAAACCAAAATATCTGACTTTCTGTTGGTAGGAGCTAATGACTGTAAATTAGAAAGTTGTCTGGCTAAATTAGAAGAATATGTGTGCCGAGTTTGGTGACTGTAGGTTAAACTAACCCCCCAACTATTGTGAAAAGATGGCGCTACAGAGCCCCTCAACCACGCCCAGTTTTAAGGCTTTGCCCATGTCTACAAAATGACAATATTCACATGTGTGTCGAGTTTCATGCAATTTGAAGCATCTTAAGAGCCTCAAAAACACCCAAGAATATTATTAAAGTTTGACGTCTTGCCATGGCAACAATATTTAAGATATCACAAAGATATTCATATGTCTACATCTGAAATGTTTGGACATTATAATTAGGAAGTTTGAAGCAAATCGGGTAAAAATAAGAGGGTGAACTCAAAGCATTTTGAAAGTGACACATTTCCTGCTGCCAATTGGTGGCGCTATATCTTTGACTCATAATAGTCACATCCATGTACTCAGCCTCTTACAACGAACACACAGGTGAAGTTTCATAAAAATCAATAAATGTATGCAGACGTTATAACACACTTCCTGTTTCTCTTTTCTCGCCATAAATTCGTTGCCTCGCCACGGGCAAACCGTGTGAGATATCAAAAATCCCCTGGCAATTTTGCGTCATCAATGTCTTGACTTCATGCTGACCGAGTTTGGTGGTGATCGGATTAAGCGCCTAGGAGGAGTATATCAAATTCCAGAGCATGCACTTTTCAAACAACCCATAATAGCTCACTTCCTGTTGAGGCGGCGAACAACTTAGAGCACGAAAGTTGTCAGGCCCGATAAGGTCTATATGTGTACCGAGTTTCATACCAATATGTGCAAGCGTGTTTGATATATGGACCAAGTTTTCAGACCCCATTCAAGGGGGCGCTGTCGAGCCCCCCTGCCACGCCCGGGTCCCAGCCTCTGTCATGTCCTAATGGCCGCAGGTTCCAATGCGTGTGCAAAGTTTCAAGAGTTTTTGAGCATGTTAAGGGCCCCAAAAAGCCCCGAACGGTTGAAAAAAAATAAAAATAATAATAATAATAATAATAATAATAATAATAATAATCCTTAGAAAAACAATAGGGCCCTTCGCCCTTCTGGGCTTGGGCCCTAATAATAATAATAAATATAGCTGCTAGCAGCGATGACGGGCCCAAGCCGGTGGCACTGCTAACCCGGTGGCATCAAGGCAACTGTGCACAGCGGGAAAAATGAATTTAAACGGTGTCTCCAGTTGGAGACTGACCAGTTAGTCGAGTCAGATTATTCAATATAATACTAACTAAAAGCGATCATATCATAGCCAACTTATCATTAGCAGTTCAAAGTGTTATATATTCAGCTGAATTTATCTTATTATATTGTTAAACTAATTATATAAAACTAAATAGTCAGTGAAATACAAATGAACTGGTTCTTTGCCTTTTTTTCTTTATACAAATTTATAGAAGAGAAGGGCTAAGAGATTTCTTTTCCTACAATGCAGACAAAAGGAGACAGCAATGAAAGGGTTAAACCTACAAGACCCAGAGAGAGAGAGAGAGGGGGGGGGGATATATATTTTGAAGAAAACAAGTATGTTGATCTGAAATATAGTACATTCATTTTAAATTCATCCAGGTTCCATTGAATTTATCTTAAGGTATTTTACGTTATTTTTAACCATATTATTAAACTAATTATATAGAACCATATAGTCAGTGCACGACAACTGAATTGGTTCTATGCCTTCATTTTTTATGAGATTTCCGATTCTATAATTCAGAAAAAAAGAGACAGCAATGAAAGGGTTAAACCTGGAAGACCCTTAGAGAGAGAGAGAGAGAGAGAGAGAGAGAGAGAGAGAGAGAGAGAGAGAGAGAGAGAGATATTCAGAAGAATTATTATAAAGAAAACAAATATATTGATCCGAAATGTAGTATTTTCATTTTAAATTCATCCAGATTCCATTGAATTTATCTTCCATCTTTTGGTTATTATTAAAAAAAATTATATCTTTTGCTTAAACAGAACGTTATTGTGCTTATTTTTGAGTTAAACTACATAGATTAAAAAAGTTTGAATTTCTTATTCAATGTTAGTGTTATTGTATATAGAAATAAACAGTGTATAATTCAAAAGAGAATATTGTTTAGTGTTATGAATTATCATTGAGTGTCATCTCAAAAATAGGTATATGCTGCCCTCTAGTACTCATTTGATCATTTCAATAATTTTAAGAGTACTGTTTCCCCTCATTTAAATTTACACATACATCTTGAAATGAAAAAAAATATTAAAATGTTTATTTATGATATTTGTACTAATAAATATAGAAATTTGGTGTGTATATTTCAATTATTCATGAATAATTGACAACTTCTAAATTCCCTTTTTGTTCTTAATTTAAACATTCCCCACGGCAACACCATATGAGATGTACTATAATCGTTCGCAATTTAGCATCATCAGTATGTTGTCATCATGTGCAGAAGTTTATTATTAGTTATTTGCAGAAGTTTATATTTTAATTTTATATTTTTAAAATCCCTGCATAAAGTTATTTGTATAACTGGGCGCGATCATTATTAGGACAGTGACAGAAAATCTTCCAAACTGTAATTGAAGATTTTTAATATGTTCTTGTGATCGAATCTTGTCTAATCGCTTGAATATTTTAATGAATAAGGTTTAAAAACACTTAAATTCTAGTGGCTTTCATGATTTCGTGATCACTCCCTTTCAGAGAAATGACGCGCGGCTCTTTGTTTAATCCATTAGGAAATGAAGTTTGCACAGATGCCACACAGCGTCAACACATTAACACAGTCATACACATAAATATTCAAACTAAGGAATGAAAAGAACATGAAAAAAAATCACATGTAAATGAGTTCGTGATCATTCACAGACATGAAACTATCAAACACGGCTCGCGATCTCTACATGAATGTCTTTCATGTGTTTATATTGTAGAATGGCTGGAATGTCTTCAGCATCTTCAGTATGTTGTCATCATGTGCAGAAGTTTATTATTAGTTATTTGCAGAAGTTTATATTTCAATTTTATGTTTTAAAATCCCTGCATGTGTAAAGATGTATTTGTATAACTGGGCGCGATCATTTTTAGGAGACGCTGCGCGTCTCTTTGTGTGACAGAAGATCTTCCAAATTGTAAAAGAAGCTTTTTAATATGTTTTTGTGATCGAATCTTGTCTAATCGCTTGAATGATTTAAAGAATAAGGTTTAAAAACACTTAAATTCTAGTGGCTTTCACGGGGTCACGATCACTGCTTATAGAGAAATGACGCGCGGCTCTTTGTTTAATCCATTAGGAAACGAAGTTTGCACAGATGCCACACAGCGTCAACACATTAACACAGTCATACACATACAAATTCAAACTTCAATTTCAAAGAATTGAAAGGAACATTAAAAAGGCATGACAAGATTCTGAAAGACGCGAGAAAGAACGAGCTTCGGCAGGCGTTCCTTCTCAGGCGCGGTGTGTCTATAATTGTCACAGAACACCTTCTAAACTAAAATTAAGCTTTTTATTACATTCTTGTGATTAAATCTTGTGTAATCGCTGGAATATTTTAACTTATAAGTTTAAAAAACACAAATGAGTTCGTGATCATTCATAGACATCACCAAACTGTGAAACATCAAGGGGCGTTGCTTCTATGATTGAACAGAAAGTACACAAAGCTGTCCACTAGAGGGAGCCACGAGACAGTGTTTGTTAAGAGCCTCAAAAACACCCAAGAATATTATTAAAGTTTGACGTCTTGCCATGGCAACAATATTTAAGATATCACAAAGATATTCATGTGTCTACATCTGAAATGTTTGGACATTATAATTAGGAAGTTTGAAGAAAATCGGGTAAAAACAAGAGGGTGAACTCAAAGCATTTTGAAAGTGACACATTTCCTGCGGCCAATTGGTGGCGCTATATCTTTGACTCATAATAGTCACATCCATGTACTCGGCCTCCTACAACAAACACACAGGTGAAGTTTCATAAAAATCAATAAATGTATGCAGACGTTATAACACACTTCCTGTTTCTCTTTTCTCGCCATAAATTCGTTGCCTCGCCACGGGCAAACCGTTTGAGATATCAAAAATTCACTGGACATTTGGCATCATCAATATCTTGTCTTCATGCTGACCGAGTTTGGTGGTGATCGGATTAAGCGCCTAGGAGCAGTATATCAAATTCCAGAGCATGCGTTTTTCAAACAACCCATAATAGCTCACTTCCTGTTGAGGCGGTGTACAACTTAGAGCACGAAAGTTGTCAGTGCCGATGAGTTCTTCCTGTCTAACGAGTTTCATACTAATATGTGCAAGCGTGTTTGATATATGGACCAAGATTTCTGACCCCATTCAAGGGGGCGCTGTCGAGCCCCCCTGCCACGCCCGGGTCCCAGCCTCTGTGATTTCCTAATGGCCGTCGGTTCCAATATGTGTGAAATGTTTCAAGAGTTTTCGAGCATGTTAAGGGCCCCAAAAGTGCCCGAGTTTCATCCAATTTGAAAGATACCCAGAGTCTCAAAACCATCTAAAACAAATATTTTGATCTGACACTTTGATCTATTGCTATGACAACAGTGTTTCGAATATATAAGATCTTTTTACAGGTCTACATTCGCCATGTCTTGACATTGCTCTGGTGAAGTTTGAAGCAAATCGGGTAAAACTAAGAGGGTGATCTCAAAGCATTTTGAAAGTGACACATTTCCTGCTGCCAATTGGTGGCGCTATATCTTTGACTCACAATAGTCACATCCATGTACTCGGCCTCCTACAACGAACACACAGGTGAAGTTTCATAAAAAACAATGAATGTATGCAGACGTTATAACACACTTCCTGTTTCTGTTTTCTCGCCATAAATTCGTTGCCTCGCCACGGGCAAACCGTTTGAGATATCAAAAATCCCCTGGCAATTTTGCGTCATCAATGTCTTGTCTTCATGCTGACCGAGTTTGGTGTTGATCGGATTAAGCGCCTAGGAGGAGTATATCAAATTCCAGAGCATGCGTTTTTCAAACAACCCATAATAGCTCACTTCCTGTTGAGGCGGCGAACAACTTAGAGCACGAAAGTTGTCAGCCCCGATAAGGTCTATATGTGTACCGAGTTTCATACCAATATGTGCAAGCGTGTTTGATATATGGACCAAGTTTTCGGACCCCATTCAAGGGGGCGCTGTCGAGCCCCCCTGCCACGCCCGGGTCCCAGCCTCTGTGAGATCGTAATCGCCGCGGGTTCCAATGCGTGTGCAAAGTTTCAAGAGTTTTCGTGCATGTTAAGGGCCCCAAAAGTGCCAAAAACCTAAAAAAAAAATAATAATAACTAGCAGCGATGTGCGGGCCCAAGCCGGTGGCACCGCCACCTCGGTGGTTTAAGGACAACTGGGCACGGCGGGTAAAATGAAATTAAACGGTGTCTCCAGTTGGAGACTGACCAGTTAGTTGAGTCAGATTATTCAATATAATACTAACTAAAAGCCATCATATCATAGCAAAGTTATCATTAGCAGTTCAAAGTGTTATATATTCAGCTGAATTTATCTTGTTATATTGTTAAACTAATTATATAAAACTAAATAGTGAAATAAAAATGAACTGGTTCTTTGCCTTTATTTCTTTATACAAATTTATAGAAGAGAAGGGCTAAGAGATTTCCTATCCTTTAATGCAGACAAAAGGAGACAGCAATGAAAGGGTTAAACCAGCAAGACCCTCGGAGAGGGGGGGGGGGGTATTCAGAAGATATATTTTGAAGAAAACAAGTATATTGATCTGAAATATAGTACATTCATTTTAAATTCATCCAGGTTCCATTGAATTTATCTTAAGGTATTTTACGTTATTTTTAACCATATTATTAAACTGAAGCCATAGAACCAATTCAGTTGTCGTGCACTGACTATATGGTTCTATATAATTATTATTTATGAGATTTCCGATTCTATAATTCAGAAAAAAAGAGACAGCAATGAAAGGGTTAAACCTGCCAGACTAAAACACAGAGAACTGTGAGAGCTCGTGAACTGTCTGAATGTGTGTGCGTGCAATGTATTAGGAGAGCACGAATGTAATATAAACGATAACGATCCAAATACAATTTATTTGCAGAAGTTTATATTTTAGTTTTATTTTTTAAAATCCCTGCATGGATGTAGTTCTTTGTATAACGGGCGCGATCATTATTAGGAGATCTCTTTACGTGACAGAAATCTTCTAAATTCTAATTGAAGCTCTTTAATTCATTGTTGTGATTAAATGTTGTCCCTGGAATGAACCAGGTTAAAAAACACGTAAATGATTTCGTGATCACTCTCACAGAAATCATCAAACTGTCAAAAAAAAAAAAAAAACGGCTCGCGATCTGTAGAATCGCTGGAATGGAATGGAATCGCTATTAAATATAGAAATTAGGTGTGTATAGTTCAATTATTCATGAATGATTGACAACATCTAAATTCCCTTTTTGTTCTTAATTTAAACCTTCGCCACGGCAACACCATTTGAGATACACTATAATCGTTCGCAATTTAGTATCTTCAGTATGTTGTCATCATGCGCAGAAGTTTATTATTAGTTACTTGCAGAAGTTTATATTTTAATTTTATTTTTTAAAATCCCCGCATGGATGTCGTTCTTTGTATAACTGGGCGCGATCATTATTAGGAGACTGCGCGTCTCTTTGTGTGACAGAAAATCTTCCAAACTGTACAAGAAGCTTTTTAATATGTTCTTGTGATCGAATCTTGTCTAATCGCTTGAATGATTTAAAGAATAAGATTTAAAAACACTTAAAATCAAGTGGCTTTCACGCGGTCACGATCACTGCTTATAGAGAAATGACGCGCGGCTCTTTGCTTAATCCATTAGGAAACAAAGTTTGCACAGATGCCATACAGCGTCAACACATTAACACAGACATACACATAAAAATTCAAACTTCAATTTCAAAGAATTGAAAGGAACATTAAAAAGGAATGATGACAAGATTCTGAAAGACGCGAGAAAGAACGAGCTTCGGCAGGCGTTCCTTCTCAGACGTGGCGTGTCTATAATTGTCACAGAACACCTTCTAAACTAAAATTAAGATTTTTAATACATTCTTGTGATTAAATCTTGTGTAATCGCTGGAATGTTTTAATTCAAAGGAACATTAAAAAGGAATGACAAGATTCTGAAAGACGCGAGAAAGAACGAGCTTCGGCAGGCGTTCCTTCTCAGACGCGGCGCGTCTATAATTGTCACAGAACACTTTCTAAACTAAAATTAAGCTTTTTAATACATTCTTGTGATTAAATCTTGTGTCATCGCTGGAATATTTTAATTTATAAGTTTAAAAAACACAAATGAGTTCGTGATCATTCAGACATCATCAAACTGTGAAACATCAAGGGCGTTGCTTCTCTGAGTGAACAGAAAGTACACAAAGCTGTCCACTAGAGGGAATCACGAGACCGTGTTTGTTAAGAGCCTCAAAAACACCCAAGAATATTATTAAAGTTTGACGTCTTGCCATGGCAACAATATTTAAGATATCACAAAGATATTCATATGTCTACATCTGAAATGTTTGGACATTATAATTAGGAAGTTTGAAGCAAATCGGGTAAAAATAAGAGGGTGAACTCAAAGCATTTTGAAAGTGACACATTTCCTGCTGCCAATTGGTGGCGCTATGTCTTTGACTCATGATAGTCACATCCATGTACTCGGCCTCCTACAACGAACACACAGGTGAAGTTTCATAAAAATCAATAAATGTATGCAGACGTTATAACACACTTCCTGTTTCTCTTTTCTCGCCATAAATTCGTTGCCTCGCCACGGGCAAACCGTTTGAGATATCAAAAATTCACTGGACATTTGGCATCATCAATATTTTGTCTTCATGCTGACCGAGTTTGGTGGTGATCGGATTAAGCGCCTAGGAGCAGTATATCAAATTCCAGAGCATGCGTTTTTCAAACAACCCATAATAGCTCACTTCCTGTTGAGGCGGCGTACAACTTAGAGCACGAAAGTTGTCAGTGCCGATGAGTTCTTCATGTGTACCGAGTTTCATACTAATATGTGCAAGCGTGTTTGATATATGGACCAAGATTTCTGACCCCATTCAAGGGGGCGCTGTCGAGCCCGCCTGCCACGCCGGGTCCCAGCCTCTGTGATTTCCTAATGGCCGTCGGTTCCAATATGTGTGAAATGTTTCAAGAGTTTTCGAGCATGTTAAGGGCCCCAAAAGTGCCTGAGTGTCATCCAATTTGAAAGATGCCCAGAGTCTCAAAACCATCTAAAACAAATATTTTGATCTGACACTTTGATCTATTGCTATGACAACAGTGTTTCGAATATATAAGATCTTTTTACAGGTCTACATTCGCCATGTCTTGACATTGTTCTGGTGAAGTTTGAAGCAAATCGGGTAAAAATAAGAGGGTGATCTCAAAGTATTTTGAAAGTGACACATTTCCTGCTGCCAATTGGTGGCGCTATATCTTTGACACACAATAGTCACATCCATGTGCTCGGCCTCCTACAACGAACACACAGGTGAAGTTTCATAAAAAACAATGAATGTATGCAGACGTTATAACACACTTCCTGTTTCTGTTTTTCTCGCCATAAATTCGTTGCCTCGCCACGGGCAAACCGTGTGAGATATCAAAAATCCCCTGGCAATTTTGCGTCATCAATGTCCTGACTTCATGCTGACCGAGTTTGGTGGTGATCGGATTAAGCGCCTAGGAGGAGTATATCAAATTCCAGAGCATGCGCTTTTCAAACAACCCATAATAGCTCACTTCCTGTTGAGGCGGCGAACAACTTAGAGCACGAAAGTTGTCAGTGCCGATGAGTTCTATACGTGTTTTGAGTTTCATACCAATATGTGCAACCGTGTTTGATATATGGACCAAGTTTTCAGACCCCATTCAAGGGGGCGCTGTCGAGCCCCCTGCCACGCCCGGGTCCCAGCCTCTGTGAAATCGTAATCGCCGCGGGTTCCAATGCGTGTGCAAAGTTTCAAGAGTTTTCGTGCATGTTAAGGGCCCCAAAAGTGCCAAAAACCTAAAAAAAAATAATGAATAATAATAAATATAGCTGCTAGCAGCGATGACGGGCCCAAGCCGGTGGCACCGCCAACCCGGTGGCATCAAGGCAACTGTGCACAGTGGGAAAAATGAATTTAAAAGGTGTCTCCATTTGGAGACTGACCAGTTAGTCGAGTCAGATTATTCAATATAATACTAACTAAAAGCGATCATATCATAGCCAAGTTATCATTAGCAGTTCAAAGTGTTATATATTCAGCTGAATTTATCTTATTATATTGTTAAACTAATTATATAAAACTAAATAGTGAAATAAAAATGAACTGGTTCTTTGCCTTTATTTCTTTATACAAATTTATAGAAGAGAAGGGCTAAGAGATTTCCTATCCTTTAATGCAGACAAAAGGAGACAGCAATGAAAGGGTTAAACCAGCAAGACCCTCGGAGGGGGGGGGGGGGGTATTCAGAAGATATATTTTGAAGAAAACAAGTATATTGATCTGAAATATAGTACATTCATTTGAAATTCATCCAGGTTCCATTGAATTTATCTTAAGGTATTTTACGTTATTTTTAACCATATTATTAAACTGAAGCCATAGAACCAATTCAGTTGTCGTGCACTGACTATATGGTTCTATATAATTATTATTTATGAGATTTCCGATTCTATAATTCAGAAAAAAAGAGACAGCAATGAAAGGGTTTAAACCTGCCAGACTAAAACACAGAGAACTGTGAGAGCTCGTGTGAACTGTCTGAATGTGTGTGCGTGCAATGTATTAGGAGAGCACGAATGTAATATAAACGATAACGATCCAAATACAATTTATTTGCAGAAGTTTATATTTTAGTTTTATTTTTTAAAATCCCTGCATGGATGTAGTTCTTTGTATAACGGGCGCGATCATTATTAGGAGATCTCTTTACGTGACAGAAATCTTCTAAATTCTAATTGAAGCTCTTTAATTCATTGTTGTGATTAAATGTTGTCCCTGGAATGAACCAGGTTAAAAAACACGTAAATGATTTCGTGATCACTCTCACAGAAATCATCAAACTGTCAAAAAAAAAAAAACGGCTCGCGATCTGTAGAATCGCTGGAATGGAATGGAATCGCTATTAAATATAGAAATTAGGTGTGTATAGTTCAGTTATTCATGAATGATTGACAACATCTAAATTCCCTTTTTGTTCTTAATTTAAACCTTCGCCACGGCAACACCATTTGAGATACACTATAATCGTTCGCAATTTAGTATCTTCAGTATGTTGTCATCATGCGCAGAAGTTTATTATTAGTTATTTGCAGAAGTTTATATTTTAATTTTATTTTTTAAAATCCCCGCATGGATGTCGTTCTTTGTATAACTGGGCGCGATCATTATTAGGAGACTGCGCGTCTCTTTGTGTGACAGAAAATCTTCCAAACTGTACAAGAAGCTTTTTAATATGTTCTTGTGATCGAATCTTGTCTAATCGCTTGAATGCTTTAAAGAATAATGTTTAAAAACACTTAAAATCAAGTGGCTTTCACGCGGCCACGATCACTGCTTTCAGAGAAATGACGCGCGGCTCTTTGTTTAATCCATTAGGAAAGTTTGCACAGGCCTGAATTGTAAAACGAAAGCAAACTTTCTCTCCGTCTATGAAATTAGAGTGACTGTTTGTCAATACTCGCGATCAGTAAATTAATTTTTTTCATGTGTTTCTTTGCTTGTATATTATACATTCGCTTGAAAGTTTTAATGAATGAAATGACATGTAAACAAAGTCGTGAGTTGTAAAACGAAAGGTTGTTCAAAACTCGCGGCTCGTGTGCTTCTATGAGTGCACCTGCAGTACTATCCACTAGAGGGAGCCACGAGACCGTTTTTTAAAATTCAGAGCTTGATTTTTCAAAATAGCCATATTCAAACCAAAATATCTGACTTCCTGTTGGTCGGAGCTAATGACTGTATATTAGAAAGTTGTCTGGCTAAATTAGAAGAATATGTGTGCCGAGTTTGGTGACTGTAGGTTAAACTAACCCCAAAACTATTGTGAAAAGATGGCGCTACAGAGCCCCTCAACCACGCCCAGTTTTAAGGCTTTTCCCATGTCTACAAGATGACAATATTCACGTGTGTGTCGAGTTTCATGCAATTTGAAGCATGTTAAGAACCTCAAAAACACCCAAGAATATTATTAAAGTTTGACGTCTTGCCATGGCAACAATATTTAAGATATCTCAAAGATATTCATATGTCTACATCTGAAATGTTTTGACATTATAATGAAGAAGTTTGAAGAAAATCGGAGAAAAATAAGACAGTGATCTCAAAGTATTTTGAAAGTGACACATTTCCTGCTGCCAATTGGTGGCGCTATATCTTTGACTCACAATAGTCACATCCATGTACTCGGCCTCCTACAACGAACACACAGGTGAAGTTTCATAAAAATCAATAAATGTATGCAGACGTTATAACACACTTCCTGTTTCTCTTTTCTCGCCATAAATTCATTGCCTCGCCACGGGCAAACCGTGTGAGATATCAAAAATCCCCTGGCAATTTTGCGTCATCAATGTCTTGACTTCATGCTGACCGAGTTTGGTGGTGATCGGATTAAGCGCCTAGGAGGAGTATATCAAATTCCAGAGCATGCGCTTTTCAAACAACCCATAATAGCTCACTTCCTGTTGAGGCGGCGAACAACTTAGAGCACGAAAGTTGTCAGTGCCGATGAGTTCTATACGTGTTTTGAGTTTCATACCAATATGTGCAACCGCGTTTGATATATGGACCAAGTTTTCAGACCCCATTCAAGGGGGCGCTGTCGAGCCCCCCTGCCACGCCCGGGTCCTAGCCTCTGTGAAATCGTAATCGCCGCGGGTTCCAATGCGTGTGCAAAGTTTCAAGAGTTTTCGTGCATGTTAAGGGCCCCAAAAGTGCCAAAAACCTAAAAAAAAATAATAATAATGAAGAAGAAGAAGAATAAATATAGCTGCTAGCAGCAATGTGCGGGCCCAAGCCGGTGGCACCGCCACCTCGGTGGTTTAAGGACAACTGGGCACGGCGAGCAAAATGAATTTAAACGGTGTCTCCAGTTGGAGACTGACCAGTTAGTTGAGTCAGATTATTCAATATAATACTAACTAAAAGCGATCATATCATAGCAAACTTATCATTAGCAGTTCAAAGTGTTATATGTTCACCTGAATTTATCTTATTATATTGTTAAACTAATTATATAAAACTAAATAGTCAGTGAAATACAAATGAACTGGTTCTTTGCCTTTATTTCTTTATACAAATTTATAGAAGAGAAGGGCTAAGAGATTTCCTATCCTTTAATGCAGACAAAAGGAGACAGCAATGAAAGGGTTAAACCTGCAAGACCCTCAGAGAGAGGGGGGGGGGGGGTATTCAGAAGATATATTTTGAAGAAAACAAGTATATTGATCTGAAATATAGTACATTCATTTTAAATTCATTCAGGTTCCATTGAATTTATCTTAAGGTATTTTACGTTATTTTTAACCATATTATTAAACTAGTTATATAGAACCATATAGTCAGTGCACGACAACTGAATTGGTTCTATGCCTTCATTTTTTATGAGATTTCCGATTCTATAATTCAGAAAAAAAGAGACAGCAATGAAAGGGTTAAACCTGGAAGACCCTCAGAGAGAGAGTGAGAGGTGGGGGGGGGGGATATTCAGAAGATATATTTTGAAGAAAACAAGTATATTGATCTGAAATATAGTAAAATCATTTTAAATTCATCCAGGTTCCTTTGAATTTATCTTAAGGTATTTTACGTTATTTTTAACCATATTATTAAACTAATTATATAGAACCATATAGTCAGTGCACGACAACTGAATTGGTTCTATGCCTTCATTTTTAATGAAATTTCCGATCATATAATTCAGAAAAAAGGAGACAGCAATGAAAGGGTTAAACCTGCCAGACTAAAACACAGAGAACTGTGAGAGCTCGTGAACTGTCTGAATGTGTGTGCGTGCAATGTATGAGGAGAGCACGAATGTAATATAAACGATAACGATCCAAATACAATTTATTTGCAGAAGTTTATATTTTAGTTTTATTTTTTTAAATCCCTGCATGGATGTCGTTCTATGTATAAGGTGCGCGATCATTATTAGGAGACGCTGCGCGTCTCTTTACGTGACAGAAATCTTCTAAATTCTAATTGAAGCTCTTTAATTCATTGTTGTGATTAAATGTTGTGTAATCGCTGGAATGGAATGGAATCGCTGGAATGAACCAGGTTAAAAAACACGTAAATGATTTCGTGATCACTCTCACAGAAATCATCAAACTGTCAAAAAAAAAAACGGCTCGCGATCTGTAGAATCGCTGGAATGGAATGGCTATTAAATATAGAAATTACGTGTGTATATTTCAATTATTCATGAATGATTGACAACTTCCAAATTCCCTTTTTGTTCTTAATTTAAACCTTCGCCACGGCAACACAATTTGAGATACACTATAATCGTTCGCAATTTAGCATCATCAGTATGTTGTCATCATGTGCAGAAGTTTATTATTAGTTATTTGCAGAAGTTTATATTTTAGTTTTATTTTTTTAAATCCCTGCATGGATGTCGTTCTTTGTATAACTGGGCGCGATCATTATTAGGAGACGCTGCGCGTCTCTTTGTGTGACATTAAAAAGCTTCTTTTACAGTTTGGGAGATTTTCTATGTTCTTGTGATCGAATCTTGTCTAATCGCTTGAATGATTTAAAGAATAAGGTTTAAAAACACTTAAAATCAAGTGGCTTTCACGCGGTCACGATCACTGCTTATAGAGAAATGACGCGCGGCTCTTTCTTTAATCCATTAGGAAACGAAGTTTGCACAGATGCCACACAGCGTCAACACATTAACACAGTCATACACATACAAATTCAAACTTCAATTTCAAAGAATTGAAAGGAACATTAAAAAGGCATGACAAGATTCTGAAAGACGCGAGAAAGAACGAGCCTCGGGAAGGTAAGGTTCTCAGCCGCGGCGCGTCTATAATTGTCACAGAACTCCTTCTAAACTAAAATTAAGCTTTTTATTACATTCTTGTGATTAAATCTTGTGTAATCGCTGGAATATTTTAACTTATAAGTTTAAAAAACACAAATGAGTTCGTGATCATTCACAGACATCACCAAACTGTGAAACATCAAGGGGCGTTGCTTCTATGATTGAACAGAAAGTACACAAAGCTGTCCACTAGAGGGAGCCACGAGACCGTGTTTGTTAAGAGCCTCAAAAACACCCAAGAATATTATTAAAGTTTGACGTCTTGCCATGGCAACAATATTTAAGAGATCTCAAAGATATTCATATGTCTACATCTGAAATGTTTTGACATTATAGTGAAGAAGTTTGAAGCAAATCGGATAAAAATAAGAGGGTGATCTCAAAGCATTTTGAAAGTGACACATTTCCTGCTGCCAATTGGTGGCGCTATATCTTTGACTCATAATAGTCACATCCATGTACTCGGCCTCCTACAACGAACACACAGGTGAAGTTTCATAAAAATCAAAAAATGTATGCAGACGTTATAACACACTTCCTGTTTCTCTTTTCTCGCCATAAATTCGTTGCCTCGCCACGGGCAAAACCGTGTGAGATATCAAAAATCCCCTGGCAATTTTGCGTCATCAATGTCTTGACTTCATGCTGACCGAGTTTGGTGGTGATCGGATTAAGCGCCTAGGAGGAGTATATCAAATTCCAGAGCATGCGCTTTTCAAACAACCCATAATAGCTCACTTCCTGTCGAGGCGGCGAACAACTTAGAGCATGAAAGTTGTCAGGCCCGATAAGGTCTATATGTGTACCGAGTTTCATACCAATTTGTGCAAGCGTGTTTGATATATGGACCAAGTTTTCGGACCCCATTCAAGGGGGCGCTGTCGAGCCCCCCTGCCACGCCCGGGTCCCAGCCTCTGTCACGTTCTAATGGCCGCAGGTTCCAATGCGTGTGCAAAGTTTCAAGAGTTTTTGAGCATGTTAAGGGCCCCAAAAAGCCCCGAACGGTTGAAAAAAAATAAAAATAATAATAATAATAATAATAATAATAATAATAATAATCCTTAGAAAAACAATAGGGCCCTTCGCCCTTCTAGGCTTGGGCCCTAATAATCCTTAGGAAAACAATAGGGCCTTCGCCCTTACAGGGCTTGGGCCCTAACTAGCAGCGATGACGGGCCCAAGCCGGTGGCACCGCCACCTCGGTGGTTTAAGGACAACTGGGCACGGCGGGCAAAATGAATTTAAATGGTGTCTCCATTTGGAGACTGACCAGTTAGTTGAGTCAGATTATTCAATATAATACTAACTAAAAGCCATCATATCATAGCAAAGTTATCATTAGCAGTTCAAAGTGTTATATATTCAGCTGAATTTATCTTATTATATTGCTAAACTAATTATATAAAACTAAATAGTCAGTGAAATACAAATGAACTGGTTCTTTGCCTTTATTTCTGTATACAAAT